>CANIUD010000461.1:0-198761 GCA_947470075.1 Closterium sp. Yama58-4
CCCCTTCTTCTTCCCCTTCTTCTTCCCCTTCTTCTTCCCCTTCTTCTTCCCCTTCTTCTTCCCCTTCTTCCCCCTTTCCCCCTCCCCCCCCCCAGGAGTGCAGCTGATAGAGACGTGCATGGCAACGAGGGCGGACAACGGCGGGCTCATCACGAGGAGCTGCGGCGTCTCGTGGCGGGCAAGCGCCGCATGCCTCTGGACGCGCTCTCACATGACGACTGCATGCGCGCGCTTGCTACCATCAAGGTGAGTCCGGTAGAGTCCCGTCTCGCCCTCGCTACCATCACACCATCCTGGATTTCCATCAAGGATTTGGCATGCCTCGAGTGTGACGACTGCATGCGCGCCCTCGCCACCATCAAGGTGTGACGGGACTCGGCGTGCCTCGAGTGTGTCGGGAAATCGGCATTGTTGCAACGGCCAGCTTGTGCAACTCCTGTGTTTCCACCTGGTCACAACCATCGCCCTCACCCCTGTAATCCAAACCATTCCACTGCTGCCCTTGTCATCCTTCCTCGACCTCACAACCACTGCCCTTGGCAGTCCCCAGGAGGAGGATTTGCAGTGGAAAGGGTGCGGGCGGCACATGTGGTGTGCTCGCTGCTTCTACCCCCCCTCCTGCACAACAAGCTCCTGTGCGTCCTCCCTTGTCTCCCTTGTCATCGGCAGTCCCTAGGAGGAGGGTTTGCGGTGGAGAAGGTGGGGGCGGCACACGTGGTGCGCTCACTGCCTCGCGAGCTCAGCACCGACCAGAACGACATCCTCCGCCTCGCGCAGGTGACGTGGCGCTGGTGACGTGGCGCAGGTGACGTGGCGCAGGTGGCACAGGTGAATAGGCCTTACATGCTAGACTCGGTTGTCTAGGCTCACGAGAATGGGCTCAGGTGAATGGGCTCAGGTGAATGGGCTCAGGTGAATTGGCTCAGGTGAATGGGCTCAGGTGAAATGGCGCAGCTGATTAGCTTCAGGTGTTTCGGAATGGTGAAGTTATTGGGTTGCTGAGTTGCTGAGTTGCTGAGTCGTTTATTTGTAGAGTTGTTTAGTTGGGTCATTGCAGTCAGTGTATTGTAGTTCAGACACTTCCTCCCTTGCGCCTGCATACCTAACTCCTTCCCTGCCCTGCCCTGCATGTGACAGGCGCGTAGGAGTGTGAGCATTGTGAACATTATCTCTTCCGTGTCATGGCAGCACGGCCGCAAGGCATTTATGCCCTTGTTTCTGCGAGCCTGACTACCTGCCCTGTCCTGCCCTGCATGTGACAGGCGCGTGGGTGTGTGACCGTCGCCGACATTCTCTCTGCCACGGCATGGCAGCACGGCCGAATCAACGATGCTCTTGACGCCCTGCTCAAGGTGACGTGCTGCTGCTGCATTCCGTGAATTACGGTAGCACTAGCTGCATCATACAAAGCGACTGACAGAGATGCGAGGCACTGAGAGCTGCATGTTTTGTGGTGTGAGCATCCTCTGATTCACTCACGCTCATACCATGATCGTGCACTGTAGCACCATAGTTGTGCACTGTAGCACCATGGTTGTAAATTATAGCATCATCTGCACTTGGACATGCACTACTAGCTTCCGTTTTTTCAGTTGCCTTCCTTTCCCTCTTCATCTTTTCGTCTTCCCCGTTTCCCTCTCCCCATGCTCTCCCGATTCTCTTCCCATTTTCTCCCAATCTCTCCCCCCCATGCTCTCCCCCCCCATCCAGGAGGGCATAGCCATGGTGGACGATGGCAGTCCCGATGGGCAACGGCGCTATTGGTTTCCATGCTTTGACATCGCAGCACCGGCATCTCTGTGATCAACGGGGCCTGCGTTTGGCCTTCCCTGCTTGCGTGCCATCAGGGAGAGGAAGGCGGGCCCTGTACATTCACCAAATACAGTGCAATCTGGATGTGAATGCTCCGATACACTACCTGTAAGGTCTCCATGTGACAAAACACTTCCTAATGTAATACATTTGATGAGACCGTACAGCGCTCAAACTTCCTGGGGTTCAAGTATAATCTGAACCAAGGCTGATGTTTCATAACAGTTGATGCCTAACAACCTGACAACATTCAGGGCATACAGGAGTTATGTTTGTGAAGGATTGTAAGGATTTTTCTCGCCATTCCTTACGGAGTCCGGCTACATCGCGTACAGCACCAGCCGTTGTTCGCCTGTTATAGCTAACAGGGCTTCGCCACCTTCGCGCGCACTGTTTTGCCAAACCACGCACTGCTGGCCCGGCCGTGTCGGCCTACGCTTCGGGGCTCGCCCGAACCTCGCTGCCAGCATCGCACTAGCTAGCTCGCACGCACCGCGTTACCGTTTGCATGTTTCGCGTATAAATGTTCGCTCATGCCTTCGCTCACATTTTGTACTCGTTTGACACCTTAGTGCAATCCTCGCTACCTCGATCCATTGCACCCGTAACACTTGGTATCAGAGCTTCTTTCCTTTTTCGGACCGCACATTTCCACACCCCAGGAAATCAACTTTTGATTTTTCACTCGAAGGGACTCACGCACCTTAGCCCCTAGGAGCCGATGTCTTCGCGTTCTCTCGTAAACGCGTGCAGCCACGACTGCGCCTAGACTAAGCCGAGCCGACGCCCTTCGCCATGGCCGAACACATCGATATCACCACTCTCATGCAGGAGTGTCTGAACGAACTGCTTCAGCAACTTCGCGAAAGCTCTGAGGAAATCGCGGCGCTGACGGCAGAACGCTCGTCCCTGCAAAACGACATTGCACGAGCACAATCTCAAGCACTTGGCACTCCGGCACAGCCCGAACCACAGGCATCACAACACAGAAGTGTGGGGCGACCCGCGAGCGCGGCTAGTGATGGCGTCGTCCGCCCTGACGGAGACGACGACCACGGCGCGACACACCCCGAAGCGACGAATGCGGCCCCAAGCCAACCCCGCGTCACGATTGCGGCACCGACCATCAACTCAGCACTGCCGTCACCGATGCCGCTGAAGCCGCAGCGTCCGCCATGCTTTGACCCGAGTCAACGGGGTGGTCCTACCGTTCAGGCGTGGTTGTTCACGATGAACGTTTTCTTCGACGCCAACTACGTCTCGGAGGATACGGCGAAGATTCGCTACGCCTCGTCACGAAGCCGAATGACTACGCGACTCTACCGACACGGGAAGGACAAACCGGACCCTGGGCGCCGTCGTATTTCGTGGAGGTGCCACGTGGGACGCGTGGTGCGCAGGTCTGCGCGCTCGATTCGAGCGAATTGTGGCTTCGATTGCGGCGCGACAGAGGCTCCGCACTTGGCGCCAGCTCGGTTCCGTCCAAGATTACACCAGCGGGTTTCTGGCGCTATGCGAGCAAGTGGGATACATGCACGAGAGCGAGCGCGTCGACCGCTACATCGGCGGCCTGAAGCACGACATCGCTCAGGAAATCCAGCTTCGCGGCGTCACCGATCTTCAAGAGATTCTCGCTATGGCGGAGAAGCTCGACTACTTTCGCCGACCGAGATCGGGGTCCTACGGAAATAGCAGCAGCTCGGGACATCGATCTCGTGGGACGAACGAGGGCGCTACGATACGTGCCGTCGCCGCGAATGCCGCTGCCGCACCGTTCAAAGGGCGCTGCTTCGCGTGCAATCGGCCGGGACACCGCAAGAGCGAATGCCCGGAAAACACTACGGGAAAGGGGGAAGCTGAGCAGCAGAAACAGACCAAGCAGCAGGGAAACGCTGGGAGTCAGTAGCAGACGACAGGTCACGCCGCTCGCCCGACCCAACCGACCCTCACCGAGTGATTGTGCCGGTTCGTGCAATCGACCACACTCGGCCGAATAAGGAGGGTACCGCGGTAGACAGCCCCATACTGCTTAGTGGGAAAATCGGGACGGACTTAGTTAAAATCTTCGTAGACGGGGGAGCCAGCCACAGCCTCATCAACACTGCCACGGCACGGAAGCTGAAACTGCCACTGGACAGATGCTTACCTGAGATCGATGCAAGACTGGTTGACAGCACGCCGCTGGCAATACGGGAACGCGTAGACCGGGTTCGGATTCGATGTGGGGGTTAATTTCACGTTTAGCCAGGAAATGCTCGCGACAACCCTCGACAGAACCGACATTTTACTCAGTCGTGATTGGTTGCGACGGCACAATCCGCGAATCGACTGGACGACGGGTGACTGCACCGTGCGAGTGAACGGTAACAACATCGCCTTACCTCGCTGGGGCTCGCCTGAGTCTTCGTCGGTGCGTGTCAACGCGATCACAATGAAACGCACCGTAGCGGCAGGAGCTGACGTGTATGCGGTTGACATTCGGGAAGCCGAGGCAGCAGACCAAGGAGGGGATTAACAGAAACTGCTTGCCGACGTACCGGATGACTTGGCAGCACTCCTGAAGCAGTATAGTGGGATTTTTCCAGACGACCTGCCAACGGGGCTGCCACCTCAGCGACCGCACGACCACAGGATAGAATTAGAACCGGAGGCACAGCCGACGGTACAGCGACAGTTCCGACTGGCCCAACCCGAACTGGACGAACCGAGGAAGCAGCTCGATTACCTGCTCGAGAAGATGGCCATTCGCCCTAGTTCGTCTCCCTTCGCAGCACCGATACTGTTCACACCGAAGAAAGACGGGGGGTTTCGCATGTGCATTGACTACAGAGCACTGAACAGGGTTACCATCAAGTCCCATTACCCCATCCCGCGAGCCGACGAACTGATCGACCAACTGCGCACCACCCGGGTCTTTTCGAAAATCGACCTTCGAGGAGGCTACCACCAAATTCGCGTCCATCCACCTGACTGCCCCAAGACCGCTTTCCGAACACGCTACGGATCCTACGAATACACGGTAATGCCTTTCGGACTGACCAACGCCCCCGCCACCTTCCAGCTGACGATGAACAAGGCATTCCGCCCGCTTTTAGATAAGTGCGTCATCGTCTACCTCGACGACATCCTCATTTACAGCCCCGACAGAGCACGGCACCTACAGGACATAGAAGCAGTTTTTCGAATACTGAGTGAGAACCGCCTACTGACGAAAGCCTCTAAGTGTGAGTTCCTACAGGACAGACTGGAGATTTTAGGCCACGTTATTTCAGCTGACGGGGTGGAAATAGACCCGAAGAAGATCGCGACGATTCAGGCTTGGCATGCGCCCACGAATCTGACTGAGCAGCAGAGTTTTTTGGGGTTCGTCAACTACGTGCGTCGGTTCGTCCCCGACATGGCGCAGCTGACCGCCCCGCTGACCGACCTGCTGAGGAAGGGGGTTGAGTACACGTGGGGGGGGGGAGAGCAAGCTGCCTTCTCAGCCCTCAAGCAAATTTTGTGCTCGCCGCCCGTGCTTCACATCGCAGATCCGCACCGACCGTTCGAGCTCGTCACCGACGCAAGTGACATCGCCGTGGGAGCAGTACTGTTGCAGGATTTCGGGAACGGCCTCCAGCCAATCGCGTACGAGTCCCGCAAGCTGCACCCGCCCGAGCGCAACTACCCGATACACGACCGCGAGATGCTGGCGATCGTGCACGCGTTCAAGGTTTGGCGGTGTTACCTGACTGGCGCCGACGTGACAGTACGGACAGACCACCGATCACTACAGTACCTCCGCGCCCAACCGAATCTCAATCGGCGTCAGATTCGCTGGTTGGACTACCTCGAGTTCAACTTCCATTACACGGTTACGTACAAAAAAGGCGCATCCAACATCGCCGACGCACTCACCCGCCCTACCGCCCAACTCCACGCCATCCTACTCGCCCAAACCAACCCGCTTTTGACAGGCCTATTCACCCACGGATACCGCACCGACCCATTTTTCACGACCGGAAATTCACAGCAACTGGCAGAAGCTAAGGGAGTCTATAACATAAAAACAGGCACCAACCGCATCTGGGTACCCGCGTACTCACTACTGAGGGAGCTGCTACTGCAGGAGGCACACGACGGAATTACCTCGGGACATTTTGGGGTAGAAAAAACGCGACAGCAACTGCAGCGGTATTACTACTGTCAAAGCATAAATGTGCTGTATGTTGGTAGGCCGTAGTGGGGTAGCCAATATGGGGTACAACCCTTTTAGGGTTTCTATTTTGTACCAAACTCATCCTTAGTTCATTCATTCCTGTCTCTAGTTTCTAACATGGTTTCAGAGCAGTAGGTCCGTAGGACCGTTTTTTTTTCGGGCCCACCTACCGCTACCCCACGACCGAGCCTGTGACTGTGACTGTGACTGTCACGCCTCCTGCCTCCTGTTTACAGTTGTCCCGCGCGTGTCGCCCTTCCAGCCCGCGCGCACCTTCTTGCACGCGCGTCGCCCTGCGCAGCCCGCAAAGAGCCCGCGCAGCCCGTGCCGAGTCGCGCGCAGTCCGCTGCAGCCGCGCGTAGCCCCTCCCGAGCCCGCGCAGCCCGCGCCGAGCCGCGCGCAGCCCGCTGCTGCCGCGCGCAGCCCGCGCCGAGCTTGCGCAGCCCGCGCCGCGCCGCGTGCAGCCCGCGCCGCGTGCAGCCCGCGCCGCGCCGCGTGCAGCCCGCTGCTGCCTAGCGCAGCCCGCGCGCGGCCCGTAGCAGCCCCGCGCGCTGCCCCGCGCAGCCCGCGCTGAGCCCGCACGGCCCGCGCAGCCCGCGCCGAGCCGCGCGCAGCCCGCTGCTGCCTCCCGCAGCCCGCCCCGAGCCCGCGCAACCCGCGCACGGTCTGCTGCTGCCCCGCGCACCGCTCGCGCAGACCCGCCCGGCGGCAGAAGCGGCCCCGACCTGCCACTGACCCGGCCCAGCCCTGCAGCTGCCTCTGCCCCGACCTGCCGCTTATACGGCCCCGCCCTGCAGCTGCCAAAACCCCGACCTGCCGCTGCCACGACCCCCACCTGCCGCTGATGCGGCCCCGCCCTGCAGCTGCCGCGGCCCCGACCTGCCGCTGACGCGGCCCCACCCTGCGACTGCCGCTGAAGCGGCCCCGCCCTGCAGCTGCCGCGGCCCTACTCTGCAGCCGCTGTTGCGGCCCCGCCGTCGCCGCCGTCGTGCGCCTACCCGGCCGCCGCCCGCCGAGCGCCGGCCCTGCTCGCCCGGCGAGCGCCTGCCCTTCCATCCTTTGGTGAGCACCTGCCTGCCTGCCTGCCTGCCTGTCTGCCTGCCTGCCTGCCTGTCTGCCTGCCTGCCTGCCGGCCTGCCTGCCTGCCTGCCGGCCTGCCTGCCTGTCTGCCTGCCTGCCTGCCTGCCTGCCTGCCGGCCTACCTGCCTGCCTGCCTGCCTGCCGCGCCTGCCCTGCCCGAGCTGCTGCTACTCCTACTGCTATTAGCAGGTGGCCAGATGCAGCTCCAGCGACGTTCACGCGAGTCTCTCACGCCCCAGCAGCTTCGTGAGTGGTATACTAGTTGGGGCTGTCGTGGTAGCCGTCGTAGCTGTCGCCCTGGAGCTGGTCAGTTGGGAGCGTCTGGCAGTGGCCAGCTGCAGCTGCAGCGGCGTCCACGCGAGACACTTACGTCCCAGCAGCTCCATGAGTGGTACGCTCAGAGTAGCGGGTCTTTGAGTACAGTTCGCTGCCCGTACGTCATTCGCACAGGTGATAGGACTGGTCAGCCTTGCGGGACGCTTAGTCACACACAGTCCCGCTGCTTCGCCCGTCTGAGCAATGCCTGGCGTACCGTGTTTGGCGACGAGGCTGAGCTCCCCACCTGGGTGGAGCTGCTTGGACAGGGGGTAGATATCTTTGCTCTTGACTATGATGCTATTCTCACTGCCATGTATGCATTGCCTACTAGTGTTGACCGTGCCTGTTACCTGTGCGTACCGCCTGACCCAGGTATAGACCCTGCTGCTCTAGGTGCTGGTGAGGCTGCTGCTCTAGGTGCTAGTGCGTCTCCTGCTCTAGGTGCTGGTGAGGCTGCTGCTCTAGGTGCTAGTGCGTCTCCTGCTCTAGGTGCTGGTGCGGCTGCTGCTTCAGATGTTGGTGCGTCTGCTCTCTCTGGTGCTGCGCCTGCTGCGGTCTTGCACACCTTCACCCTTGACTCAGGAGCTTCCCGCTCCTTCTTTCGCGACTGCACCACACTCACGCCGCTTAGTCGGCCAATTGAAGTCTCCCTGGCGGACCCCTGGGGGGGTTCTATCCTTGCCCACTACTCCACGGTTCTGCCGTGTCCGGCCGTCCCGTCTGGCTCGCTGTCAGGTCTCTACCTCCCCTCGTTCTCTACAAACTTGGTGAGTGGAGCTGACCTCCAGGATGGGGGGGTTGACCAGTTCACTCCTGCGAGTCAGCGAGTGACTCACTGTACGTGTGCTCGGACGGGCCGCCACCTGGCCACGTTTACCCGTGCGCCTGGCTCGAGTCTGTACACCCTGACCACTGAGTCCCCTCAGGTAGTTGCGTCTGCGTCTGCGTCAGGTCAGCTAGCGGCCCCCTGCTCGTGTCGCGCTTTGTCGCACGCGACCCTCCTTTGGCACCACCATCTTGGTCACCCCTCGGTGCAGCGCCTTCGTAGCATGCACCGCCGGGTCCTTGTCTCTGGTCTTCCCCGGGTTCTCCCTCCCCTCCCACCCTCGCCTGCTCCTCCCTGTCTTCCCTGTGTCGAGGGGCGGCAGCGCGCCGCTCCTCACTCCTCCTCGTTTCCCCCGACGACTGCTCCCCTGCAGACCCTGCACATGGACGTGTGGGGCCCAGCCCGCGTCACTGGACAGGGCCGCGAGCGGTACTTTCTGCTGGTTGTCGACGACTACTCGCGTTACACCACGGTCTTCCCCTTGCGCACCAAGGGTGAGGTCCCTGATGTTTTGATCCCTTGGATCCGCGCTGCCCGTCTCCAGCTCCGCGAGCGGTTCGGGACGGAGTTTCCCGTCCTGCGTCTGCACTCTGACAGGGGTGGGGAGTTTTCCTCCGACCTTCTGCAGAGCTTTTGTCGTGGGGAGGGCATTCGCCAGACGTTCACGCTTCCGGCCTCTCCGCAGCAGAATGGGGTTGCTGAGCGCCGCATTGGCTTGGTCATGGAGGTCGCTCGTACCTCCATGGTCCATGCGGCTGCCCCCCATTTTCTGTGGCCGTTTGCGGTCCGCTACGCCGCGCATCAGCTCAACCTCTGGCCCCATGTCTCCTTGCCGGAGACCTCGCCCACACTACTGTGGACGGGGGAGGTTGGCGATGCGTCGGTGTTCCGGGTCTGGGGTTCTCGTGCCTTTGTCCGCGATACCACCGCGGACAAATTCTCCACCCGCGCTGTTCCCTGTGTCTTCCTTGGCTTTGTCCCTGACGCGCCTGGTTGGCAGTTCTACCACCCCACCTCGCGTCGTGTCTTTCCCTCTTAGGACGTTACGTTCGACGAGTCGGTGCCCTTTTACCGTCTCTTTCCCTACCGCACTGCCCCTCTTCCCCCCCCGCCGCTCTTCCTCACTCCAGGTGCTGCCCAGGTAGACCCCCTCCCCGCTCCCGGTCCTGCTCCTTTATGTGTGTCTCAGGTAGACCCTCCACCCCTGCCTGCGTCAGTTGAGGTCACTGGTGACACATGTCCTACTTAGAGTGGTCCTGCTTGGGGTGCTGCTTATGAGAGTGCTGAGCCTGGGGGTGCGGAGCCTGGGGGTGCTGAGCCTGGGGGTGCAGAGCCTGGGGGTGCGGAGCCTGGGGGTGCTGAGTCTGGGGGTGCTGAGCCTGTGCGTGAGGAGTCTGGGGGTGCTGAGTCTGGGGGTGCGGCGCCTGAGGGTACTGAGCCTTTGGTGTGCGGTCTCCTTGGTATGGCCGCCTTCGTCCGCGTGTGCCTCTCACCTCACAACAGCTGCACGACTGGTACGGTCGCCGTCTGCGTCGTTCGCGCTACTGGGGCTCGGGGCTCTGCCGCTGGAGGTGCTTCTGCTGACGCCACTGGAGCTGGGAGTGGTGCTGGTACTTTGTCTACTGGAGGTGCTGGAGTTGCTGGTCCCGGAGGTGCTTGTCCTGGCAGGACTGGAGCTGCTGAGACTGGAGGTGCTGTGTCTGGGGGTGCTGCTGCTGGAGACGCTGCGACTGGAGGCCCTAGGACTGGAGGTGCCGGTTCTGGGGGTGCTGCTGCTGGTGGAGCTGGTCCTGGAGGTTCTGGAGTTACTAGGGGTGCTGGCGCTACTGGAGACACTGGCGCTGCTAGTACTGGTGGCGCGGCGAAGCCGAGACTGTTCTTCCCTCCGCGGTCTCCGTCGTCTCCGCCACCGCCTGACTCTGCACTTCGTCAGGTTCTTGGTCTCCTGTCTTCTACTGGCCTTCCGTTACAGCCTGGCTCACAACTGCCTGCTCCTTCTCCTTACTTTGAGCAGACAGGAGGTCCTACTGTGCGTCGTGCGCCTTCGTCGCGTCCTGTCTCGCCTGTCCGTCCTGGTCGTTCCGGTCGTCGTGTTCCTAGTCTGCGTCAGCTGGCTGTCCGCAGCGCGCACCTTGTCGTCAGACGTCCTTCGTCTACTCCGCAGCGTGTTCCTCTGTCGTCTCCCCCTGCGTCCTCTCTGCCTGACGTTCCGGACCCTGAGTCTGACCAGTTTCGTGCTGCCCACCCTACTGTCACGCGTCTGTTAGCTACTGTTGTCAGTGACCCATCCTTTGAGTCTGCCTCTGTGTCTGCCTTAGTCGCTGAGCTTGTTGACTTTGCTGCTGCCTGTCGTCTAGACTACGCTGCCGGTCTAGTTGCTGAGTCTGAGTCTGTCTGTCCTCCGTCCGTCGGGGGGTGAGTGTGCTCTTGGCACGGACGTCCTTGAGGATAGGCAGGAGGACTTTGACTCTCTTGCGGCTGCTGTACCTCATCTCACGGCCTGGCTGCTTGCCCCTGAGGGAGACCCGGATGCATTAGACATCCCTACCCCCCGCTCTTACACAGAGGCGGTCTCGGGTCCCTACTCCTCTCAGTGGCAGACAGCCATGGACGCAGAGGTGGCATCCTGGAAGTCCACATCCACCTACGTCGACGCTGTTCCCCCTCCCGAGGCGAATATCGTCGATGGCATGTGGATTTTCAGGGTGAAGCGGCCGCCTGGTTCTCCGCCTGTCTTCAAGGCTCGTTACGTTGCTCGAGGCTTCAGTCAGCGACAGGGAGTTGACTTCTTCCAGACCTTCTCTCCTACCCCGAAGATGACCACTCTTCGGGTGCTACTGCACGTTGCTGCTCAGCGTGACTACGAGCTTCACTCTCTTGACTTCAGCACGGCTTTCTTGCAGGGCAGCCTACACGAGGAGATCTGGCTGCGCCGTCCTCCTGGCTTCACTGGGTCGTTCCCTCCTAGTACCCAGTGGAGCCTCCGTCGGCCAGTCTACGGTCTTCGCCAGGCACCGCGTGAGTGGCACGACACACTAAGGACGACACTTGCGGCTCTTGGGTTTGCTCCTTCCACTGTAGACCCATCACTGTTCCTGCGCACAGACTCGTCGCTACCGCCGTTCTACATCCTCGTGTACATCGACGACTTGGTCTTTGCTACTGTTGACACTGAGGCACTTGCTCTTGTGAAGTCGGAGCTGCAGAAGAGACACACGTGCACAGACCTGGGTGAGCTGCACAGTTACCTTGGCTTGCAGATCACCCGGGACAGAGCACGCCGCACCATCACCCTGACTCAGTCACACATGGTGCAGCAGGTCCTTCAGCGCTTCGGCTTCCAGTTCTCCTCACCTCAGTCCACTCCTCTGTCTACCAGCCACTCGCTCTCAGCTCCACCTTCGGACGAGTCCGTAGAGCCGAGTGGCCCGTACCCAGAGCTTGTGGGCTGCCTCATGTACCTGATGACCTGCACTCGACCTGACCTTGCGTACCCTCTTAGCATCCTAGCTCGCTACGTCGCACCTGGGAGACACAGGCGAGAGCACTGGGAGGCTGCTAAGAGGGTGCTGCGCTACTTGTGCAGTACATCAGGCATGGGGCTGGTGCTTGGAGGACAGGGCTCGGTTGTCCTCACTGGACACTCAGACGCTTCTTGGGTTGACGACCTGGCTACACAGCGGTCGTCACAGGGTTACACTTTCAGCCTTGGCTCTGATTCTGTCTCTTGGCGTTCCACTCACTCTTCTTCTGTTCTCAGCTCCAGTTGTGAGGCTGAGATCTACGCCACGGCCATGGCTGCACAGGAGCTACGCTGGCTCACCTACCTACTGACTGACCTGGGTGAGCGGCCTCGTTCTCCTCCAGTTCTGTACGGCGACAACAAGGCAGCTCTTGCCTTGTGTTAGGAGCACAGACTGGAGCACAGAATGAAGCACATTGCTCTCCGTTACTTTCTGGCTCGAGAGCTGCAGCAGCGTGGCCAGCTTCGCCTTGTGTACGTGGACTCGAAGGCCAACACTGCTGATATATTCACCAAGGCGCTTCCGCCTAGTGATCATCAGCGGCACTGCACTGCGTTAGGCCTTGTGTCCACGTTCTCTCACTTGCTTACTTCTTGACTTTGTTTGTACTGTGATCTATATATATCTCCTTGCATGCTTGCACTTGCTAGGCTTTGATTAGTGTACTACTTGTGTTTTTCTATATAAATCTGCATGTGAACTGGCCTTGTGGCCTTTGTTTATGCTCAGAAAGTGTGGTGACGTTGTGATCCACCCTGAGCTTGTTCTTTGCTTTGCTTGACTGGTCTTGTGACCCCTTGCTCTCCCCCACTTTGCCTATGGGGGTGTGTCAAAGCATGAATGTGCTATATGTTGGTAGGCTGTAGTGGGGTAGCCAATATGGGGTACAACCCTTTTAGGGTTTCTATTTTGTACCAAACTCATCCATAGTTCATTCATTCCTGTCTCTAGTTTCTAACAACTACTGGCCGGAGCTGTTGACCGACGTGAAGTAGCACGTGGGCTCGTGTCCCACGTGTCAGGCGCTGAAGAGCTCGAGGAAGCGAAAGACGGGTCAGTTGCAGCCGATACCACCGCCCGAGCGCGCCTGGCAGCAGGTTACCATGGATTTCGTCACAGGGTTACCTTCGAACCCTGGGGGTAACGACGCGGTAATGGTCGTCGTTGACAGGTTGACGAAGATGGCACACTTCGCTGCGTGCAAAAAGTCGATCTCAGCCGAGGAGACCGCTCGCCTGTTCATCGCAGCCGTCGTCCGTCTGCACGGGATACCAACAGCGATCATCAGGGAGAGGGACACGAAGTTCACCAGCAACTTTTGGAAGAACCTCTGGGAGCAGTTTGGGACCAGGCTACAGTTCAGCTCGTCGTACCACCCCGAGACCGACGGTCAAACGGAGCGGACGAATCAGACGATGGAGCAGTTGATTCGTGCCACGTGCGACGATCCGACGACTTGGGAGCAGCAGCTGCCGCTGATCGAGTTCGCGTACAACAACGCCACGTCAGCGACGACGCAGCAGTCCCCGTTTTACCTGAACTACGGGCAGAATCCAACCATGCCCATGACGCTGAGTCCGGACAACCCCACGCCACGTGCACAGCAATTCGCCGAAATCTTGCAAGCTGCCTGAACCAGAGCCGCAAAAGCCATTAAAAAGGCAAACGTCATCGCTAAGCCCAACGCTGACCGCCACCGCCGCCCCGTCACGTACCAGTCAGGAGATTACGTACTACTCGACACGCAAAACCTACGACTGCCCGACGTACCAAAACTTTGACCCCGCTACTGTGGCCCATTCCAAATAAGTCACATGATCACCCCCATAGCCGCGCATCTCCTGTTACCCACCGACTGGTATATCAGCCCATCATTCCACGTCAGCCTGCTTCGCCCATACATCCCAACCACGAGCCAACTACCTCGTCATCGCCCGCCTTCCATGATTCGCCCTGCATCGGAACCGCTCATCGAGCCCGACCGAATCCTGAGCCATCGGATCCGCCACCCCACATGCATCAAGCGGATCGAATTCCTCGTTCGCTGGAAGGACCGCACGCCAACTGAGGATAGCTGGGTGCCCCTGGCCAACATCGAAAACCACCCTGCCCTGCAAGTGTACCTGAGGAGCCGGGGATTCCGCGATATACACGCACTCGCGTAGCGGAGGGGGCTTCTTGAGGGGGGGGGGGGGGAGGGGGGTAGTGTAAGGAATTTTTTCGCCATTCCTTACGGAGTCCGGCTACATCGCGTACAGCACCAGCCGTTGTTCGCCCGTTACAGCTAACAGAGCTTCGCCGCCTTTGCGCGCACTGTTTAGCCAAACCTCGCACTGCTGGCCCGGCCGTGTCGGCCTACGCTTCGGGGCTCGCCCGAACCTCGCTGCCAGCATCGCACTAGCTAGCTCGCACGCACCGCGTTACTGTTTGCATGTTTCGCGTATAAATGTTCGCTCATGCCTCACATTTTGCACTCGTTACAAGGATGAAAGAAAACAGACTCCGGCTAGAGCCGATACATTGGCAAGTTTAGTGGGCGAGTGCAATGGATCAGGCTCTCACTTCCGCCTGATGCTTCGCACACAATTTTTGAACTTGCAGCGTCGCAGGAGCTGCCATCGTGCCATTGGGATTGGTGAGGTCGCATCACCACCGACATTCTGGTTTCACTTTCTCGCTGGCGACTAAAAGCACAAGGAGGTGGTGAGGAGGCAAGCTCCAAGCAACCAATTGCTGGCGAGATTCGCGTCGTTCTTGCCGACAACTCACTTTTTTCCCGTCGCATCAACCCCCCTCGTCAAAAGGTTGTGCCGATGGGCGACGATGCGGAAGCGTCGAAGAAACTCTCAGCGTCGTGCGAGGAAAACGCCAGCCTGTGCGACCCTGGCCAGGGAAGATGGGAAGGGGAGTCCCGTGACCCGTCCGTGGGGGGTGGGGATTTGGGTTGATGGCTCACAATTGCGCGTTGCTGACGATGACAACTCATCACGAGTCACTCGACGAAACGGATGGGTGGAACCAGTTTTTGTTCGATTCATTTGGTTTTAGCTGGGTCAAATTGGGAAATGTTTGGAGGAAATGGGAAGCAACCAAGTGTATGTGGGAACTTGGGAAGGAGCATATGCATGGAATGGATGGAAGACGCGGCTTGACTGCTGCCGAGAAAAGTCCGTGGCGAGCCAGGCGACGCGGTCGAGGCAGCTCGCACGCATAAGTATGATGCTTGCTGAGTTGTGAGCCTATTCAGTATTGACAGCAGCGCTAGCTCGCTTGCTCCTTAGTTTTGGATTGCTCATTCACTCGAGTGAGTCGACGACTTGAAGAAGCACGCACGGTCCAAATTGCTCTCTCGATTTAGCCCCGTTTTTCTTACCTCACACCAGCGCCCACCCTCTTATCGCCTAGACTTCTGACCCAATCTTTTAAAACTTAATAGTTCCTGTCTGGCTATCCTCACCATTCTACTATCCTCTGCCTGTTTGGCTACTTGAACGAGCATGGGTCTCTTTAGCGGTTTCGTATCCCGGTCCTCAGGCTACCATCCAGCGTCCATTCTTGAGCACGAGTTCGATTTCTCGGGCGCCATAGGCCAGGGGCAGTTCGGCACGGTGTGGCACTGCTCGTCGCGCGCGACGAACCAACCCTTCGCGTGCAAGCAGATTTGCAAGTCGCAATTCTTGTCGCACAGCGACCACATGCGACAGGTGTCGCGCGAAATCGAGGCGATGCAGAAGTTACAGGGCCACGCGAACGTTGTCGATCTGCACAGCGTCTACGAGAACGACGCCTTTATCTTCCTCCTCATGGAACTCTGCCCCGACGGCGACCTTTTTAAACTCATCTCCGAGCGAAACGGGCTGCCGGAGACCGAGGCGCGCTACGTTTTTAAGAGGGTCGCTCTCGCCGTGCAGCACTGCCACCGAAACGGAATCGTCCATCGCGACATCAAGCCCGAAAACATCCTCCTCCGCGATCCGTCCCCCCCATCCGATGAGACATCCACCGCCCACCCATCCCTGGACGGGCCGATTTGTCCTCTTCCGCACGCTCACGACACCGGTTCTTCCGCGGCGCTCGCCTGTGGCTGCGCGCCGAGCCGCGAGTGGGAAGTGAAGCTCGCCGATTTCGGCCTGTCGAGGAGTCTCGACAAGGGGTCCCGCGTGCGAGGCCGCGTCGGGAGTTACCCGTACGAGGCTCCCGAGGTGGTCGCATCTGAACCGTACGATTGGTCTGCTGACGTGTGGAGTCTCGGGGTGTTGTTGTACACTATGCTTGCTGCCAGCTGGCCGGAATTTAAGGACGGACGGCGCGCGTTGAATGAAGACGTTGACTGGTCGAGCCCGAGTTGGCGATTGGTCAGCGACGCGGCGAAGAGCCTGATTCGTCGCATGATGACGGTGAAGCCCTGCGAGCGACCCACAATCGACGAGGTCTTGTGCGACGCGTGGCTATGCGACGAGTCGTGCGTGAACGTACTCTGCCCCGCGGCGTGCGACGGTTTGCTTGAGCAAAATGCACAGAATACATGCGACGACGTGAAGGACGTCGCACAGCAGTGTTTGAAGGAATTTATGGCGGTTCGCTCAAGCCCGTCGTTGTCCACGTGGCTTTCAGCCAGCCTGACATCAGCGCCGTCACTGTCATTGTCTCTATCCTCCTCCTCCGTTTCTTCAGGCAAGCAGGTTCCGTTCTGTGAGAGCCTCAGCAGCGACAGCAGCAGCAGCAACAGCAGCCGCGGCAGTGACGGAAGTTGCAGCGAGAGCAACGGAAACACTGGCAGGGGAAAGGGTACACACAATGTGCGTCGGCGTTGGGGTAAGGCAGCTGAATGGGGATTCGGTGTGCAAAGCAGCAGCAGCGATGACCAGGAGCAAGTAGAGTTGAACCCGCTAGCACAGGAGGAAGCGGTAAGGAGAAGAGACTGCTGCGAGCAGGAGGAAAGTACATGCCGCGAGTGTGGTGGAAGGGACAGTGGCAGCAGCTCTGACTGGTGGCAGAGATCCAGGCTGGCTGCTGTGGCGGCATGGGCTGTGAAAAACGTGTGGGGAACCGCACCAGCCGTTGCCTGCTAGGTAGCAGGTGGTGCCTGTGATCTACATCAGCTTTGCAGTTTTGGCTCACCGGCGTACCCAATAACGGCTGCATCCTCCAGGGACAGAGAACACTGATATGCTAGCTGTCTATTAGTGGAAATGCTACAACTTTAGGCCCATGGAATTGGGGCTCCTGTATAGTCTGATGCATGTAGCTCGGCATCTAGAGCAGACAGAGCAGCAAGTCTCAGAACTGTGCACACTTGCAGTGGCAGTTCTGTGACTTACTGCTGCACACCAATGTTGACATAGATTTTGTGCTCAGTACCGGTAATGTGTATTATAATTGGCAACTGTAGGGTTGGATCCATCTATTCATTAGTTTGTTGTAAATTATATCTGCAGTATTCAACCTCTCGCTTGCATCTTGCTCACATCAATTTGCCCCTTTCAGACAAGGTCTCCCTGGTTCATGTTTAGTGGCTCCAAATGCCATGAGTTAGAGCTCACGACCGCGTTGCAGTCTACCTTGAATTAGATGCCTGAGTAGTACTGGGTTTCATCACATTACCAGCAATCAATCAGTGCAGTCTCCAAATCCCTGCTCGCTCTTACCTACATTCTCGCTTTTGCACAGAGAACTAGTGGAATTACGCTCATTATCTGGAAACTATTTGCTGCTCAAATCCCTCTCGGCTGTCGCACATCCCAAACGGATTCAGTATTCTCGTCAACGCTCCCACGTCAATTTATGTAGATGACAGCCACGCGATGGCGTCAATTGCTGTCGAAGTTACGAAGACCTTCGAAGCTTTCAAGTTCATCGCCAGCCTACCGAGCGTGAAGAACTACAAGGATGGAGTTTTAGTGGAAGAAGGCACGAACCTGCTGACCATCAGCAACGAGCGGTCCTGTGAAGCTAAACAAGACACGGAGAATCACCGCGTGGGGCGGAGCACTGAGAAGTTTCTGAACCATTTTTGGCTTCCTGACAACGTGGAAGTCGATAAGAGCGCTGCGTGCACTGAGACCGGCGTGCTCGCAGTGATGGATTCCTAGTTCAAGCCGTTAGATCTGAAAAAAGAGGCTGTGGTAGATACTCACTGAATAGTTACGTGATACGGCCCGACTTAGCTGTTTTTGTTGGATGCTAGCTTGGTACAGAGTACTGTCCTGGGGCGCTACATTGGTAGTACACGTACAAGCTGTGGCGTAAGGTGGTCACGCCTCCTAGTCCTTCGCCATAGATCTTTCTTGTCAGACCACCATGATCTTCCCGCCAATCCTGACATGTCTCGATCCTGGATCCAGGGAACAACATGACTGGTGGAATCACGAAATCAGGGCTTGGTCACCGATATTCGCGACCGACAACACGTCGAGAAAACGAAGCAAAACGATCGAAGAGGAAACTCTGGGAATACCAGCCTTCCCACAGGTGAAGCACTACAGTTGACCGAAATGCCATTTCCTTACAGGAGACGAATGTGGTAACGATTCTTTTTTTCTCGATCAGCTCGCATGCACACATTGCCTTCGCACCGCCACACAACCCACCGACAGACCATATTCGCCCATTTTCTATGTCCCTCGTTTTCCAGACCCTGCTCTCAGATTCCTTCGAAAACCCGTGGGTCAAGAAGGCCAAATTTGGTTCATACTTCCTAAGGTTGGTTGGGTGTTACCAGGTTTCCAACTGAGCCTTGTTTGACTGCACACAAACCTTGTCGCCAGCAAACACCAAACGAAACCACTGTAGCAGCGACAGCAATCAGTTGGGTTTCATCGCACAATTTGATCGCCCAACTCCAACCTGAGGAGACATGTGAAGCCAGGGGAGAGAAACTTGTCCCAAATTGGCCGAGCAGATTCCCGAGTTATAAGACTCCCAGCTAGACGCCATCAACCAGCCTAGTAGCCGTTCTACCGCGTTGCACGCGCGCGCGATCTTTGATATTCGACAGGTAGGCATGTGTAACCGCCAGAGCGTGGCACATTGCCGGGTAATACGAAAGGAATTGACAACATTAGTCATTCGCGTTCATGCCTAGGCTGGTGCAATAGGAAGTCAACGTGTGCTGCCCTTCTAAACGCCTAAGGCGTCAGGGGATCGAAAGACGTAACACGATGTCCCCCGCCTTCAATGGGGACATCCCGAAACGTATTTAGGGTTCAAACGGACTCGTGGGAAGCGTCACAAGCGCATTCGCCTCTCCGCACACGCGCATTCGCCTCTCCGCACACGCGCATTCGCCTCCCTGCACACGCGCATTCGCCTCTCCGCACACACGCCGTCGCTGTTAGGGTTAGTGCATTCGGATGACCGGGACGTATTGACCGGGACGCCCTGCCGCGATCCCCCACTTCCCCTTGTCCAATCCCCCGCTCCCACCCGTCCAATCCCCCACTTCCCCCCGTCCAATCCCCCACTTCCCCTTGTCCAATCCCCCACTTCCCCCCGTCCAATCCCCCACTTCCCCTCGTCCAATCCCCCACTCCCACCCGTCCAATCCCCCACTCCCACCCGTCCAATCCCCCACTTATCCACGTCCAATCCCGCACTCCCTCCCGTCCAATCCCCCACTTCCCCCTGTCCAATCCCCCACTCCCACCCGTCCAATCCCCCTTTTACCCCCCGTCCAATCCCCTACTCCCTCCCGTCCAATCCCCCACTTCCCCTTGTCCAATCCCCCACTTCCCCCCGTCCAATCCCCCACTTCCCCTCGTCCAATCCCCCACTCCCACCCGTCCAATCCCCCACTTCCACCCGTCCAATCCCCCACTCCCACCCGTCCAATCCCCCACTTCCACCCGTCCAATCCCCCACTCCCACCCGTCCAATCCCCCACTCCCACCCGTCCAATCCCCCACTTCTCCCCGTCCAATCCCCCACTCCCCCTCGTCCAATCCCCCACTCCCACCCGTCCAATCCCCCACTTCCCCTTGTCCAATCCCCCACTTCCCCTTGTCCAATCCCCCACTTCCACTCGTCCAATCCCCCACTTCTCCCCGTCCAATCCCCCACTCCCCCTCGTCCAATCCCCCACTCCCACCCGTCCAATCCCCCACTTACCCCCTGTCCAATCCCCCACTCCCACCCGTCCAATTCCCCACTTACCCCCTGTCCAATCCCCCACTCCCACCCGTCCAATTCCCCACTTACCCCTGTCCAATCCCCCACTCCCACCCATCCAATCCCCCACTTCTCCTCGTCCAATCCCCCACTCCCCCTCGTCCAATCCCCCACTCCCACCCGTCCAATCCCCCACTTCCCCTTGTCAATCCCCCACTTCCACTCGTCCAATCCCCCACTCCCACCCGTCCAATCCCCCACTTCCACCCGTCCAATCCCCCACTCCCACCCGTCCAATTCCCCACTTCCCCTGTCCACTTCCATGTCCTGTCCAATGCCTGCACGCATGGCAGGTGGCGCTGCGGAAGTGGATCATAGTGCTGGGCGCACATCCGGGGCAGCGCGTGGCGAAGGGGGGAAGCAAGGAGCGCAGTGCTGCAGGGGGACCTCCAGGGGAGCGGGGGAGGCGGGGCAGGGGAGGCGGGGGTTAGGGAGAGAGGGTGCAGAAATCCTCCTATTTCTCGTTCCACCCTTATACCCCTACCACACTTATACCTCCTGCCCTCCTCCCTTACTCCGTTCCTTTGTTCCCCCACAGTCACCTTCCCTCCCTTCCCCTTGTACCTAGCCACGTTTTTTCCTCCTTCGTTCATCCCTCCGTGCATTCCTTGTTCCCTACCGTCATTGCCCTTCCATTGCCGTTGTTTCGTATCCGTCCCCGATGCTTCAACTTTGACACATTCGAGTTCGCAGTTCGTGTTTGTGCAGGTCTGCCATGCATCCAGTTGTGATGTGTTATTTGTTTGATGATAGTGGTACTGAGTGACAAATATGGTAGCTATTATGGTAGATGCTTCTTATAATTGACAACTTTGTTATTTGGGGAAGAAATGCATATGACCATCACAAGGAAGTGCAACAAAGCAACATAGATTTCCATTGAAGATGCCAAGAGTGGACTATAGGCACATGCACGAAGTTAAGAGGAGGTAACTATTCAACCCACTCCTGTCAGGCCACGACCCATGATGGTGGGCACACGTACAAGCATGGTTCTGTAATGGAATGGGGAGTGAAGAGGGGATATGGCAGAATAAGCAAGGGGTGGAGGTGGAGGTAATGAAGGGCATGTCCGGGAGGAGTGGACAACGCAGAGGGGTGAGCAAAGGGGGAAGAGAGTGAGCAGGGTAGAGAAGGGGGTGATCAAAGGAAGAAGCAAGTAAGCGAGGGCAAAGGAGGGGTTTGAACATGGGAAATGAGAGCACTTGGGGGTGGAAAATGAACGGAAGCGTGAACGGCAATGCAAGGAAAGAGAAATGAACAGAAAGGAAGAGAAGGGAAGGACAGGGTTAGCAAGTGAAGGGACTGCAAGGGATAGGAAGGGAAGTGTGTCAAACATTGTATGTTTATATTGTGTAGGCTATAGTGGGTTTAGCCTTAGAGGGTACACAAACTTAGGGTTTCCTACTTGTACCCAACTTCCTGCTAGTTCATTCATTCTCGTTCTATTCTAAGATTCTAACATGGTATCAGAGCCCTAGGTTGCTACCTAGGACCGCTTTCTCCAATGGGCCCACTATTCCGCTAGAAGCGCCCTCGTGCGCCCTACCCTACGTGCGCCCTCGTGCGCCTTTCTCTGCTAGTGCGCCTTCGTGCGCCCTCGTGCGCCCTCGTGCGCCTTCGTGCGCCCTCGTACGCCCTCGTACGCCCTCGTGCGCCCTTGTGCGCCCTCGAGCCGCCCCTGCAGGTCCGTCAGGCCCCCGAGCCGCCTCTGCAGACCCGTCAGGCCCCCCCCGAGCCGCCTCTGCAGGCCCGTCACGCCCGAGAGCCGCCCCTGCAGACTCGTCAGGCCCGCGCACAGCCTCTGCCCGACCGCGCGCCGCCTCTGCAGGCTCTCGCCGCCCACCGCGTCGCCCTGTCCGCGGCGTCGTCGTCGCCTGCCCGCGGCGTCGTCGCCTGCCCGCGGCGTCGTCGCCTGCCCGCGACGCAGCCCCTGCCCGCGGCGTCGTCGCCTGCCCGCGACGCAGCCCCTGCCCGCGGCGTCGTCGCCTGCCCACGGCGTCGTCGCCTGCCCGCGGCGTCGTCGCCTGCCCGCGGCGTCGTCGCCTGCCCGCGGCGTCGTCGCCTGCCCGCGGCGTCGCCGCCTGCCCGCTGCGTCGCCACCTGCTCGCCGCGTCGTCCTGCCCGCGGCGTCGCCACCTGCCCGTGGAGCCGCCCCTGGAGCCGCCCGCCACTGCGGTTGCAGCCCCTGGAGCCGCCCGCCACTGCAGCAGCAGCCCCTGGAGCCGCCCGCCACTGCAGCAGCAGCCCCTGGAGCCGCCCGCCACTGCAGCAGCAGCCCCTGGAGCCGCCCGCCACTGCAGCAGCCGCCCCTGGAGCCGCCCGCCACTGTAGCAGCCGCCCCTGGAGCCGCCCGCAACTGCAGCAGCAGCCCCTGGAGCCGCCCGCCACTGCAGCAGCAGCCCCTGGAGCCGCCCGCCACTGCAGCGGCCGCCCCTGGAGCCGCCCGCCACTGCAGCAGCCGCCCCTGGAGCCGCCCGCCACTGTAGCAGCCGCCCCTGGAGCCGCCCGCCACTGCAGCAGCCGCCCCTGGAGCAGCCCGCACCTGCAGCAGCCGCCCCTGGAGCAGCCTGCACCTGCAGCAGCCGCCCCTGGAGCAGCCCGCACCTGCAGCAGCCGCCCCAGGCACCTGGAGCAACTGCCGTCGCGGCCCGGCCTCGCCCTGCAGCAGCTGCCGCGGAGCTCCCTGCTGCGGCCTGGCCCCGCCCTGCAGTTGTAGCGGCCCCGCGGTCGCCACCGTCTTGCGCCTGCCACGCCGACCACTGGTGAGCATTGCCCTGCCCGCACTGCTACTGCTGCTACTGCCTTTTCTACTCCCACTGGTACTGCTCCTGCTGTTACTGCTGTTACTGCCGCTACTGCTGCTACTGCTGCTCCTGGCGAGGCCAGATGCAGCTCCAGGGCCGTGCGCGTGAGTCCCTCACGCCCCAGCAGCTTCGTGAGTGGTACGCTAGTTGGGGCTGTCGGGGTGACCGTAGTGGTAGTCGCTCTGGAGTGGGTCGGTCGGGAGCTTCTGGTAGTGGACAGGTGCAGCTGCAGTGTCCTCTTTCACCCCAGCAGCTTCGTGAGTGGTACGCCAGTTGGGGCTGTCGGGGTGGCCGTAGTGGTAGTCGCTCTGGAGTGGGTCGGTCGGGAGCTTCTGGTAGTGGACAGGTGCAGCTGCAGTGTCCTCTTTCACCCCAGCAGCTTCGTGAGTGGTACGCCAGTTGGGGCTGTCGGGGTGGCCGTAGTGGTAGTCGCTCTGGAGTGGGTCGGTCGGGAGCTTCTGGTGATGGACAGGTGCAGCTGCCGTGTCCTGTGAGTGAGGCTGCCGCTCTAGGTGCTAGTGCAGCTGCTACCCCAGGTGCCGGTGAGGCTGCTGCTCTAGGTGCTAGTGAGTCTGCGCCCCCTGGTACTGAGTCGACTGAGGCACTGCACACCTTCACACTGGACTCCGGTGCTTCTCGCTGTTTCTTTCGTGACCGCACTGCCCTTGAGCCGCTTGCTCGGCCAGTTGCTGTCTCCCTCGCTGACCCCTCTGGGGGTCCGGTCATTGCGACCTCCTCCACTGTCCTTCCTTGTCCTGCGGTCCCGTCGGGCACACTGTCCGGTCTCCACCTCCCCTCGTTCTCTACGAACTTGGTGGTGGGTGTGCGCTCCAGGACGCGGGTGTTCACCAGTTCACCCCGGCCTACGAGCGCGTGACGCACTGCACGTGTGCCCGTACGGGCCGCCACTTGGCTACCTTCACTCGGCAGCCGGGGTCGGACCTGTACACACTGACCACTGAGTCCCCTCAGGTAGCGGTCGCTGCGTCTGCGTCTGCGTCTGCGTCAGGTCAGCTGTCAGCCCCCTGCTCGTGTCGCTCTCTGGCGCACGAGACTGTCCTCTGGCACCACCGCCTTGGCCACCCGTCTGTGCAGCGCCTTCGGGCCATGCACTCCAGGTACCTTGTCTCTTCCCAGGGTCCTCCCTCCTCTCCCTCCCTCGCCTGCTCCTCCCTGTCTTCCCTGTGTCGAGGGGCAGCAGCGCGCCGCTCCTCACTCCTCCTCTTTTCCCCCGACGACTGCTCCCTTGCAGACGCTCCACATGGACGTGTGGGGCCCAGCCCGCGTCCGTGGTCAGGGTCAGGAGAGGTACTTCCTGATAGTTGTTGACGACTACTCGCGCTACACCACGGTCTTCCCCTTGCGCACCAAGGGTGAAGTCCCTGATGTTTTGATCCCTTGGATCCGCAGAGCTCGTCTCCAGCTCAGCGAGCGTTTCCACTCGGACTTTCCTGTCCTGCGCTTGCACTCTGACAGAGGTGGTGAGTTCTCCTCCCACCTCCTGGCAGCCTACTGTGCTGAGCACGGCATTGAGCAATCGTTCACGCTTCCGGCCTCTCCACAGCAGAATGGGGTTGCGGAGCGTCGCATTGGCCTAGTCATGGAGGTCGCCCGTACCTCCTTGATCCATGCGGCTGCCCCCCATTTCCTGTGGCCGTTTGCAGTCCGGTACGCTGCGCATCAGCTCAACCTCTGGCCCCGTGTCTCCATGCCGGAGACCTCGCCCACGCTGCGGTGGACAGGGGAGGTTGGCGATGCGTCGCGTTTCCGGGTCTGGGGATCTCGAGCTTTTGTCCGCGACGCTTCCGCGGACAAGCTCTCCACCCGCACTTTTCCCTGTGTCTTCCTTGGCTTTGTCACTGACGCGCCTGGTTGGCAGTTTTACCACGCCACCTCGCGCCGGGTCCTTGCCTCTCAGGACGTCACTTTTGACGAGTCCGTCCCCTACTACCGCCTCTTCCCCTACCGCACTGCCCCACTCCCCCCCCCGCCTCTCTTCCTCGCACCAGGTGCTGCTGTGGTAGACCCCCTCCCCCCTCAGGGTGCCGCTCCCTCAGGTGTGTCCCAGGTAGACCCGGTTGACCCTGTTGAGGTAGCTGTTGACTCTCGTCCTGCTGGGGGTGCGGAGCCTGGGGGTGCTGAGCCTGGGGGTGCTGAGCCTGGAGGTGCGGAGCCTGCGGTTGCGGAGCCTGGGGGTGCGGAGTCTGGGGGTACTGAGCCTGGACGTACTGAGCCTGGGGGTGCTGTGCCTGGGGGTGCTGAGCTGCAGAGTTCTGGGTCTGGGAGTGCTGAGTCTGGGGGTGCTGAGCCTGGGAGTCCTGCGCCTGGGGGAGCTCTCTCCTCGGAGCGGCTGCGTGAGTGGTACTCAGAGTACTGCAGCCTCCGGAGAGGTGCCTCTGGGACCAGGAGTGCTGCTGCGACTGGTGCTGGTGCCTCCCCTCCTCAGCGGGAGCTGCCCTCTCTTGAGCGGATCCGCGAGTGGTACGAGCGGCGCTGCACTCTCCGGAGTGGAGCGCCTGGTGTCGCGGACCCTGGTGCTGGAGGTGCTGCTGCTGCTGCTGGAGGCCCTACTGGTACTGCGGACCCTGGAGCTGGAGCCTCATCTCGTGTCCATGCTAGTTGCCCCTGAGGGAGACCCGGATGCACCAGACATCCCGACCCCGCGCTCTTACGCAGAGGCGATAGCGGGTCCCTACTCCTCTCAGTGGCAGACAGCCATGGACGCAGAGATGGCTTCCTGGAAGTCCACAGGCACCTACGTCGACGAGGTTCCCCCACCTGGGGCGAACATCGTCAGTGGCATGTGGATTTTCAGGGTGAAGCGGCCGCCGGGTTCTCCGCCTGTCTTCAAGGCGCGTTACGTTGCTCGAGGCTTCAGCCAGCGTGAGGGAGTCGACTTCTTCCAGACCTTCTCCCCCACCCCGAAGATGACCACTCTTCGGGTGCTGCTGCACATAGCCGCTCACCGTGACTACGAGCTTCACTCTCTTGACTTCAGCACTGCTTTCTTGCAGGGTAGTCTGCACGAGGAGATCTGGCTGCGCCGCCCTCCTGGCTTCACTGGGTCGTTTCCTCCTGGTACCCAGTGGAGCCTCCGCCGGCCGGTCTACGGTCTCCGCCAGGCACCACGTGAGTGGCACGACACACTGAGGACGACACTTGCGGCACTTGGGTTCGCACCTTCTACTGCTGACCCGTCGCTGTTTCTGCGCACAGACACTTCGTTGCCGCCGTTCTACATCCTCGTGTACGTCGACGACTTGGTCTTTGCCACTGTTGACACTGAGGCTCTCGCCCACGTGAAGTCGGAGCTGCAGAAGAGACACACGTGCACAGACCTGGGTGAACTGACAAGCTACCTTGGCTTGCGGATCACCCGGGACAGAGCACGGCGCACCATTACCTTGACTCAGTCACACATGGTGCAGCAGGTCCTTCAGCGCTTCGGCTTCACGTACTCCTCACCTCAGTCCACTCCTCTGCCTACCGGTCACTCGCTCTCAGCTCTGCCTTCGGATGAGTCCGTAGAGCCGAGTGGCCCGTATCCAGAGCTTGTGGGCTGCCTCATGTACCTGATGACCTGCACTCGTCCTGACCTTGCATACCCTCTTAGCATCCTTGCACGCTATGTCGCTCCTGGCCGTCACCGGAAGGAGCACATGGATGCCGCTAAGAGGGTGTTGCGCTACTTGTGCAGTACGTCGGGCATGGGGCTAGTGCTTGGAGGGCGAGACCGAGTTGTTCTCACAGGGCACTCAGACGCTTCTTGGGCGGACGACCAGGCCACTCAGCGGTCGTCTCAGGGTTACACCTTCAGCCTTGGCTCCGGTTCAGTTTCTTGGCGTTCTACACGTTCTTCTTCAGTTCTCAGCTCCAGTTGTGAGGCTGAGATCTACGCCACAGCCATGGCGGCCCAGGAGCTACGCTGGCTCACCTACCTGCTGACCGACTTGGGAGAGCGGCCTCGTTCTCCTCCAGTGCTGTACGTCGACAACAAGGCTGTCATTGCCTTGTGTGAGGAGCACAGACTGGAGCACAGAACGAAGCACATCGCTCTCCGCTACTTTCTGGCTCGTGAGCTGCAGCAGCGTGGTCAGCTTTGTCTGCGTTACGTGGCCACTGAGGCCAACACTGCTGACGTGTTCACCAAGGCGCTTCAGCCTTGTGACCATCAGCGCTTTTGTACTCTTCTAGGCCTTGTGCCTACTGGACCTCACTTGCTTACTTCGTGACTTTGTTTGTACTGTGATCTCTATATATATACCTGCATGCTTTCACTTGCTAGGTTGTGATCACTGTACCTCTTGTTATATTATGAAACTGCATGTGAACTGGTCTTGTGACCACTTACTTGTGCTCGGAATTTGTGTGGTATCCTTGAGATCCACCCTGAGCTTGTTTTGCCTTGCTTTGCTTTGACTGGTCTTGTGACCCTCTGGTTGTCCCCCACTTCGCCTATGGGGGTGTGTCAAACATTGTATGTTTATATTGTGTAGGCTATAGTGGGTTTAGCCTTAGAGGGTACACAAACTTAGGGTTTCCTACTTGTACCCAACTTCCTGCTAGTTCATTCATTCTCGTTCTATTCTAAGATTCTAACAAAGTGAGGGGAAGTGAAGGGAAAGGAAGGGAAGAGACGGGAATGGTCAGGGCGTATTAATGAGAATGGAAATGAGGGAGGTAAGGGAGGGGAATCGTGGCGCGAGGAAAGGGGATGGCAGCGTGTGGGGAAGGGGATGGCAGCGTGTGGGGAAGGGGATAGCAGCGTGTGGGGAAGGGGATAGCATGATTCGGGGGGAAGAGCATGACCAGGGGAGACAGAGTGAACCGGAAAGATCAAGGTGTGTGAGGGTGATATTGCTGCTTGTAACCATTTCAGCTCGCAGGGCGGGGTGTGAGGGCCTGGAGGAGTGGAGTGCGGTTGAGGGTGGTGAGGTGCGGAGGAGGAGGAAGTGTGGCACCGCACGAGTGGGAGAGGTCGAGGTGGGTGAGTATGGCTAGGGAGGTGGCTAGGGAAGAGGGATGAGGGAGGAGCGATTGAGGCACCAGAGAGAACGGAAAGAGTGAGGGGCGAGGATGAAGAGGAGGAGGAGTGAGAAGAGGAAGGAGATGAGGCGGAGGGAGAGGACGGGTGGTGGGAGATGGCAGTCCAGGCGGAGTTGACGGAACAGAGACTGCAGAGAAGGGGGGGAGGAGGGGGTGGAACAGAGATGGTGGGAGTGGGATAAAGGGGAGGATCGGTGCAGGAGGCGTTAGCGCAAGTGAATCAGGGATGGGAGAATGCGTAGGGTAGCTAGGAGAAGGGAGGACGGCAAAGGGTAGCACAGTGAAGGTAAGGCCCTTACCGTAGGGGGAGGACTAGCGAAGGAGAATAGAGGGGTTAAAGTGGGGGAAGGGGAGGACTGGGGTGGGGGAGAAGGGAAGGGTATGGGGGTAATGGGAACTGAACCGAGTAGGGAAAGGAGGAGGCGTATTTGAGGGAGAGCAAATGGGGGGTTGAAGGCAAGGGAAGGGAACGGAATGGTGGCAAGCGAAGGGGACGAATAGGGGAGAACGTATGGCAGAATGAGCAAGGGGTGAGGTGGAGGTAAAGAAGGCCATGCATGGGAGGAGTGGACGAGACAGAGGGGCTAGCAAAAGGGGAGGCGTGGGGGATCGGGTTGGCACATCGGGGAGGAAGGATCAGCGTAGGGGAAAGGGAGGGTGGTAATGGGGGGAGAGGAGGGTGTGAGTGGGGGAAAGGGAGGAGTCCCGTAGGGGAGACCTCGAGCTGGCGTGGGGGAGATTGAAGGGTGGCACGGGGGAAGGGAGGATTAGCGTGGGGGAAAGGGAGGATCAGCATGGGGTATAGGGAGGATCAGCGTGAGGGAAAGGGAGGAAGAGCGTGATGGAAAGGAATGCTTATGTGGGGGAAAAGGGCGAGGGAGAGTGGGGGAAATGACGGGGGGGAGTGGGGGAAAGGACCTCCTCGTTGGGGGAATGGACGGGTGCGAGTGGGGGAAAGGGCGGGGGGAGTGGGGGAAAGGACGCATGGGGAGTGAGGGATTGGGCGGGTGGTAGTGAGGGAGAGGGCGGATAAGCGTGGAGAAATGGCGGGTTGGCGTCGGGTGCACGGAGGGGTATCGTCGGGGCAGGAAGCGTTAGCGCAAGTGAACAACAAATCGAGGAAGAGGTTGTGGGGGAGAGACAGGGAAGAGAATGAGCAGGGGAGACAGACAGAGAGAGCCGGGGGGTAGCGTAGGAGCTGGGGAATTATGGTAAACGCTACTCGCGGGGTAATCGGTAGGATTCGCAGCTTGCCAGGTGACGCACGTACGGGCATTGCCGACTCGTGCAATGTGTCGCCCCTAATCCGCTGCGATAGGTTATGATGCGGTCGAGGAGCCCTATATACGCTATCACTATTCCCCACTGTCTGCTTTGACGGATAGGGCTTAGCCCTTGCGCGGGGCTCTATTTCGTAGCTAGTTGTAGTCGGCGTAGTTTCCGTTATTACAATGCAGTGACGGGGTGTTGGGAAGTGGGGTTGTCAGTCAGCTTGCTGTGAGGTGTCGCTTCAGGCTATGTGCGACTGATGTGTGCGTAAAGTACATGTCGCAGGTAAACCCTGGTAACATTGGCGACCTGCGCAAGTTCACAAACATTCCACAACAATCTCGACACCCCCAACGTTCGCGGGCCAATCACATTTTCACTCCCAACCAACCTTCCTAAGGTTGAACTTCTTGGCCTGCGGGTTGAACTTCTTGGCCTTTTCACCGATATTCGCGACCGAGAACACGTCGAGAAAACGAAGCAAAACGATCGAAGAGGAAACTCTGGGAATACCAGCCTTCCCACAGGTGAAGCACTGCAGTTGACCGAAATGCCATTTCCTTACAGGAGACGAATGTGGTAACGATTCTTTTTTTATCGATCAGCTCGCATGCACACATTGCCTTCGCACCGCCACACAACCCACCGACAGACCTATTCGCCCATTTTCTATGACCCTCGTTTTCCAGACCGCGCTCTCAGATTCCTTCGAAGCAGTCCTAATAAGCATCCTCTCTCACTCGCACTAGTTCTAGGATCTTTGGTAGCGCCGCTCAGGCCATTTCCCTCTCTCGCTGAACTTCCGCGACGTCGAGCTCGCAGCTTTGGACCAGATCAAAGCTCGCCGCGCACGATTCCCCGTCTAACTTGAGTCCCTTGCGTTGTGAATCGCGCGAGTCCCAAGTTTATCTCCCAGCTCCGGTGGTAGAGAGCACTGGGATCTATCGTAGAGTTGGAATCTGCACGATCCACACGATGGCATCCGCCACGTCAGCGCTCCACCTCTCCCCCGTTGCCACCGCCGCGCATCTACGTCCCGTCCCTTCTTCCTCCGCCTTCCCCGCCTCCGCTTCCCCAGCTCCGCCGCCTCCCTCTGCTCCCGCCCAGTCCTTCCTGTCCGTTTCCGCCACAGCAGCTGTCGCCTGGCTACGATAGTGCATTCAACGAAGGGGCTTGTATCGAAGAATCGCACGCGAACGTCGTTCCGGTGCGAGGCTGCGAGCAGCGGCGACGCGGCGTCGCCCTCCTCCTCCTCCGCCTCACCGCCAGAACCGGCGGGCGAGGCGAAGAGCCACGCGTTTATTCACGACTTCTGCTTCGGTATCACATTCGGTGAGCGCCGCCGCCTCAGCGGGTTCGGCTGGATGGGCCGGCTCGGCTGTACCACCCAGTTCGGCTGTCTGTGTTATCGTTTGTCTCATCCGTCAGCTGTCACAGCCACCGCACGCGCACGCAGACGGCTGTAGCCCAAGCCTGCCACCGCTGCTCCCGCGCCTGCGGGCTCATTCCACACTCCAGCTCTCGACCCACACCCCTCCCGTTCTTCGCGCCCTCTTCGTCCGTGCTTCACCACATCATCTCCACATCATCTTCTTCTATCGTACGGCGCAGATCCCATCTGCTGCCATTGCTCCCTCCCATCGTACCTGATGCATCCGCCCTAGCAATGTGGGGTCGGTACCCGTGTTTTTCTTTCTCGCGAGTGATCCCAGTGCACGCGCGCCAGTAGCAGCATCAGCCCTCGTGGACCTCCGTCGCTCCTGCTGGTCAAGTGCGCAGACGCCGCGCCATCATTACCTCCTGTTCGTTCCGCCTTACTCCTCCCCGCCACTCCTCTTCTCATCCTCTCCCCTTCTCCTCCTCTCACCTCCTCTCCCCTCTCCACCTCCGCCTCTCTCACGTCTCTCCTCTCTCCCCTCCCCCTGCAGGCCGTCACAGGCGTGGCATGGTTGCTGCTCTGCTTCCCAGTAGCGCGCACCCCACGCCGTGATTGTCACTCACACCTGCATTCCACTTCACGCCTCCTCAAACCTCCCTCTCCCCTTCCCCCCTTCTCTTCCCGGTCTAAACAGGCGCGGCATCAGCCATGGCGGGCGTGACATGGCTCCTGGTAACCAAGCGCGCAGACGCCCTGTCGTGAGTGTCACTCGCGCTTCCATTCCACTTCACGCCTCCTCCTCTCTCCCTCTCCCCGTTTCCCCCGCCGCAGGTGCAGTAGCAGCGGTGGCAGGCGTGGCAGAATTCCTCGTGACCAAGAGCGCAGACGGCCTGTCGTGATCGCCACACCACACCTTCAGTCCGCTTCCTTTTCCCTATCCTTCTTTCCGCCCTCCCCCACAGGCGCGGCAGCAGCAGTGGCAGGAGTGGCGTGGTTTCTGCTCACCAAGAGCGCGGACGCCCTGCGCGTGACAGCTCTGTTCGGCGCCACCATTGCGCTGGGCGGGGTGGGCAGCCTGAGGGCGTGGCGCAAGGGGCAGTCCAGCACACCCTACATCCTCGGGCAAGCAGGTGAGTGCAAGGGGATTCCCAACCATACACATGCACGTGAATCCACATGCACGTGAATCCACATGCACGTGAATCCACATGCACGTGAATCCACATGCACGTGAATCCACATGCACGCTCGGGGGGTGGGCAGCCTGAGGGCAGTCGAGCACGCCCTACATCCTCGGCAAGCAGGTGAGCACTTAACCATGCACGTGCACATCAGTCCGTACACATGCATGTTTATGCCCACACATGAATGTTTATGCCCACACATGCATTTTTGTGCCCACACATGCATGTTTTGCCCACACATGCATGTTTATGCCCACACATGCATGCTTATGCCCACACATGCATGTTTATGCCCACACATGCATGTTTATGCCCGCGCATGCATGTTTATGCCCGCGCATGCATGTTTATGCCCGAGCATGCATGTTTATGCCCGCGCATGCGTGTTTATGCCCGCACATGCGTGTTTATGCCCGCGCATGCATGTTCATGCCCATCCCACACACGCATACACATACACATGCACGTGAACACCCACCCATGCCCACGCAGACACATCACACGCAAATACCCACCCATACACTCTCCACTCACGAACATACATACACACACACACCCACACACACACACCCACTCACACACACCCACACACAAACCCACACACACACCCACACACCCACACACACACCCACACACCCACACACACACCCACACACCCACACACACACCCACACACCCACACACACACACATACGGCCACACCCTCAAAATTCTCTCCCCTACTCATTCCCACCGCTCCCCTTTTCAACCCTCACCCCACCACATAGCCACCGGCTTCCACACATTGTCACTTCATCTGCAATGTTCCTTCTACCCGCCACGCACACCACCCCCATGCAGTGCTCGCTGCTGTCTTGGCATACCAGGCATTCGTGCGCCTGCAAGTGGTAAGCCAGTCTATGGCCCTTCGACAGCCCTTCAACAGCCCTTAAACAGCCCTTTAAACATCCCTTTAAGCAGCCCTTTAAACATCCCTTTAAACCGCCCTTTCAACAGCCCAACATCCCTTTAAACAGCCCTTTCAACAGCCCTTTAAACACCCCTTTAAACAGCCCTTTAAACACCCTTTCAAACAGCCCTTAAAAAAAGGATTTTGAATGGATCTTTTTAATCTTGTTAAAAAACCCTTGCTCGAGTCCTTCAAGCAGCCCCGCTGCCATTTTCTCAGCTGCCTCACTTTGAGTCTGCCACTTAACCATTCCTCGCTGATGCAATATTGAGCTGTGGGCTCTGCTTTCCGTCCAATCAGTTGCTTGCGCGTGGCTCTGATTTTCCATGTGCGCACATTCTTACCTATTTGTAAATCTGATCCTGTGTGCACGCACGTGCTTGTGTATTGTCCTGCAGACGGGTGATATTTTCCCGTTGGGACTTGGCGTGGCGGTCAGGTGAGCAGGGTGGGAAGATCAGTGTACATCCTTGACGCATTTTTCCTATCGTTCATGCAAATCATCGCTTGCATCTGCCCTCAAAGTGGCTGTTTTTTTTTTTCTTCTCTTCTCTTCCGGTCACTGTATGTCACTAGCAGTGTAGACTGCATGAGATCAGGGACCGTGAGAGTGTGAAAGGAAGCCCATTTGAATCAAGCCACTGCTTTCCCCTCCCTATTCCCTTTCCCCTTCACTTCCAACTTCTCCCCTCCCCTTCCCCACATTTTTCCTTGAGTCGTCCTCAGCGCTGCCATGGTGCTGTTTTACATCTATGTGATTCTGGCGGGCGGCAATCCTCCCCCCAAGAAGAAGGCAGCAACTGCTGCTGCTTAGAACTAGTGCATTTGAGGGGGCTCGGCACTAGCCTCTGTCCCTATGCTCCTCGAACCATGTAAAGCCTCTTCTTCCCCGCGTTGTTTGGGTTATCGGTATCCAAGTGTTACAGTTGGGGTCAGGAGAGTGTGCACTTGGGAGTCATACGGTACCAAAGTTGTTGGATGTCACCGCAAGTGGTGACACCGGTGCGTACATCCGTGCATTTTGCATGCATGGTTGGGATGGAGGTACAAGATAAGCATAATGAAACATCAGAAAGTAATTACATGCTGGCAGGCTTGGTTGTGCAACAGTGGAAGTCTGGTTCAATTAGTTGTGTATGTGGGGAGAGTTGAATGTTCATTTTTAGATTACCGCATGTGGATACTTTCAGTGTGAAAGTGGCAGGTGCTCGGTGCAGCTGAAACCATCGCTGCCCAAGTTACCCGAAATCGCGTCATGCGAGAGTTTCTAGAGCACCTTCGTCGATTTCGTCGAGGCACGGGCGGCCAACCGACGAAATGGAGGGACAGAGTAACCAACCAGTTCACGCCCGCACCACAGCAACCAACCGATCCGCCCGCCACCAGCACTACTCCATCGCTTCCACCCCACCACACGCTTCCACGCCCCTCCCCCCCCACACCCCTCGTGCCGTTTATGCAACACGCTACATAGCTTCCCCTCGCGTTAGATAGCTTACCCTCTCACAGATATGGCCGTTCCAATCAGCGGCTTCTTCCACCTCCACCACGTATTCCCCCTACCGAAGTCTTTGTTATGTCGGAGCGTAGTCCACACGTCAGAGTCCCCAAGCGTGCCTCCCGACTGATTCCACGCGCAGTCATTGGCCATGGCGGCTCGAGCAAGAGAGCACTCGTGTCCGAGTGCAACTGGAAAACCGACCTTCCGTGTTTCGAACTCGGCGATTCGGAGTGCAAAGGCCTATAAATGAGACGCTAAGCCTCACCACAGTCATCACTGCTTCCGTATTCGCTTCCCCCATTCTCCTTTTGATCGCCGCATACCTACCACAGCACTCCTCACAGCATAAATTCTCGACTGTGCTTCGCTCTGAAACCCTCGCATCCGCGTGCAAGCTTAGGTTTTCATTGCTGCTACTTCATTCCAAGGCTTATCACTGAGATCTGGAGATCGGAGAACCAAACCAGTTCCCTATGGCTGCTACTAGTACCAATGCGGGGCTCCGCGGAACGCGCAATCTGCTTCTCCTTCCGCTCGCCTTCCTGCTGCTCCTCGCCGCCAGCGCCGCGCAGCCCGTCCTTCACGCATCCCCCTCCGCCACCGGCTCGCCGCGCAACATCGCCCGCCGTGCGCTCGCTGGCGCGCATTCCGCCGTATCCCCGCACAGGCAGGAGCGCCGCAAGCTGTTCAGCTGGGACGGCGTGACCGTCGATCAGATCATTGCCGGCAGCCTGGGCACGATCGACGGTCCAGAGGACGACGAGGTGACGACGAAGATCGTGGAGATATTCATGAACGCGGGGTACAACGTGATGGTCATTCAGAGCGACCACTCCGTGCAGGGCGACCCGGCGTCCGCGGCGGTGGAGGTGTGGCACTTCTGGGATAACTCCGAGTTCACCGTGTATTACAAGCAGGGCCCCTTCTCTGTGGAGAATCTTGGGAATGGCGGGTATGAGAACTGGGCGTTCGGAGGCAACTGGGTGCGCTACGGCGCGGATGAGAAGGTCGTCGTGTTCTCCTGATTTAGTTACTGATGTGCTTTTGTTCCTAGAGCCTTGGCGTAGGGTCAGATCAAACCTAGCAGATGTGACCAGTTATTGAGCTTACACTGCTTCATGGTGTGCTTGTTGCTGCAAGTCAGGCTTGTCTCATGTCCATTTTCCTGGCTTCCAGTGTGGTGTGGAGGTGTATCTGGATGGTGTTCAGGTTGTGCCAATGGTTGTATTTGGTGATGCTTTTACATGAAATTCTGCTGCACACACTACCATCTAAAGATTGAGCACCGTGGTAACTTGACGCCACCAAGGCACACTTGGAGCTGTTGAAAGAACTACGGTAGCAGGGATGAATCAACTAGGATGAAGTTGGGTACAAATATGAAACCCTAAAGGGGCTATACCCCATATTGGCTACCCCACTACAGCCTACACACATATATTACATATACTATAATTTGACACACCCCCATAGGCAAAGTGGGGGAGAGCAAGGGGTCACAAGCAGGCCCCTAGATTCGTTTTGAGGTAGTCTGACGCCTCAAAGTGTTAGAATCTAGAGACAAGGATGATGCATTGATCAAGAGTTGGGTACATAAGCTAACCCTAACATTGGGTTGTACCCCATATGGGCTACCCCACTAGCAGCCTACACAAACACAATATGCATAGTTTGACACACCCCCATAGGCAAAGTGGGGGAGAACAAGGGGTCACAAGACCAGTCAAGAGAAACAAAACAAGCTCAGGGTGGATCACAACGTCACCACACACACTGAGCACAAGCAAAGGGCCACAAGGCCTGTCCACATGCAGAGGTATATATGCAACAAACAAAGTACAGTGATCACTACCTAGCAAGAGCAAGCATGCAGGTATATATATATATAAAGATCACAGTACAGGCAGAGTCTACAGCAAGTGTGGAAACGTAGGCACAAGGCCCAACAAGGTACAAAAGCGCTGATGATCACCAGACGGAAGTGCCTTGGTGAATATATCAGCAGTGTTGGCCCGAGTGGCCACGTGTGCAAGACGAAGCTGACCACGCTGCTGCAACTCTCGAGCCAGGAAGTAACGCAGAGCGATGTGCTTCGTTCTGTGCTCCAGTCTGTGCTCCTCACACAAGGCAATGGCAGCCTTGTTGTCAACGTACAGAACTGGAGGAGAACGAGGCCGCTCTCCCAGGTCGGTCAGCAGGTACGTGAGCCAGCGCAGCTCCTGAGCAGCCATGGCGGTGGCGTAGATCTCAGCCTCACAACTGGAGCTGAGAACAGAAGACGAGCGAGTAGAACGCCACGAAACAGAGCCAGAGCCGAGGCTGAAAGTGTAACCCTGTGACGACCACTGCGTAGCCTGGTCGTCAACCCAAGACGCGTCTGAGTGCCCAGTGAGGACCACCTCTCGCCGTCCTCCAAGCACGAGCCCCATGCCCGATGTACTGCACAAGTAGCGCAGTACCCTCTTCGCAGCATCCCAGTGCACCTTTCGGTGCCGACCAGGAGCCACGTAGCGGGCCAAAAGGCCAAGAGGGTACGCAAGGTCAGGACGAGTGCAAGTCATCAAGTACATGAGGCAGCCTACTAGCTCTGGGTAAGGACCACTCGGCTCTACGGACTCGTCCGAAGGTGGAGCAGAGAGCGAGTGACCTGTAGCCAGAGGAGTGGACTGTGCCGAGGACCAGGTGAAGCCGAAGCGCTGAAGGACCTGCTGCACCATGTGTGACTGAGTCAGAGTGATGGTGCGACGTGCTCTGTCCCGGGTGATCTGCAAGCCAAGGTAGCTGCGCAGCTCACCCAGATCTGTGCACGTGTGTCTCTTCTGCAGCTCCGACTTCACCAGGGCGAGAGCCTCAGTGTCAGCAGTGGCAAAGACCAAGTCGTCGACGTACACGAGTATGTAGAACGGCGGCAGCGAAGTGTCGGTGCGCAGAAACAGCGACGGGTCAGCTGTGGAGGGCGCAAACCCGAGAGCCGCAAGCGTAGTCCTCAGTGTGTCGTGCCACTCACGAGGCGCCTGACGGAGACCGTAGACTGGCCGGCGGAGGCTCCACTGGGTACCAGGAGGGAACGACCCAGTGAAGCCAGGTAGGCGGCGCAGCCAGATCTCCTCGTGCAGGCTGCCCTGCAAGAAAGCTGTGCTGAAGTCAAGCGAGTGAAGCTCGTAGTCACGCTGGGCGGCAACGTGCAGCAGTACCCGAAGAGTGGTCATCTTCGGGGTGGGGGAGAAGGTCTGGAAGAAGTCAACCCCCTCTCGCTGACTGAAGCCTCGAGCAACGTAACGTGCCTTGAAGACAGGCGGAGAACCAGGCGGCCGCTTCACCCTGAAAATCCACATGCCACTGACGATGTTCGCCCCAGGAGGGGGAACGTCGTCGACGTAGGTGCCTGTGGACTTCCAGGATGCCATCTCTGCGTCCATGGCTGCCTGCCACTGAGAGGAGTAGGGACCCGCGACCGCCTCAGCGTACGAGCGCGGGGTGGGGATGTCTATAGCATCCGGGTCTCCCTCAGGGGCAAGCAGCATGGTCACGAGATGAGGCGCAGCGGCTGCAAGACACTCAAGGTCCTCGTGCCTGTCCTCAAGGATGTCCGTGCTAAGAGCACACTCACCCCCGACGGACGGAGGACAGACAGACTCAGACTCAGCGACAAGACTAGCAGCGTAGTCTAGACGACAGGCAGCCGCAAAGTCAACAAGCTCAGCAACCAAAGCAGACGCAGCAGCAGACTCAAACGAGGGGTCAGTGACAACAGTGGCGAGCAGACGCGTGACAGTAGGGTGCTCAGCACGAAACCGGTCAGACTCAGGGTCCGGAACGTGAGGCAAGGAAGACGCAGGAGGAGACGGCAGAGAAACAGACTGCGGAACAGAGGAAGGACGACGGACGACAAGGTGTGCGGTGGGGACAGGCGGCGAACGCGGACACGGAACACGACGACCGGTACGACTAGGACGAACAGGCGAGACAGGACGCGACGCAGGCTCACGACGCTCAGCAAGACTACCCGTCTGCTCAGTGTAAGGAGAAGGAGCAGGCAGCGGTGAGCCAGGCCCTAACGGAAGACCAGTAGACGACGGGAGAGTAAGAACCTGACGAAGAGCAGAGTCAGGCGGCGGCAGAGACGACGGAGACGGCGGAGCGAAGAACAGGCGTGGCGGCGCAGCTGCACCAGAACCGGCAGCTCCAGCAGCTCCAGTACCCCCAGCAGCTCCAGCACCTCCAGCAGCAGAACCGACACCTCCAGGCCCAGGGTCTCCAACCCCAGTGCCTCCAGCAGCAGCACCCCCAGAACCAGTACCTCCAGTCCCAGGGTCTCCAGCCTCCACGTCTCCAGCAGCAGCACCCCCAGAACCAGCACCTCCAGTCCCAGGGTCTCCAGCCCCCACGTCTCTAGCAGTAGCACCCCCAGAACCAGCACCTCCAGTCCCAGGGTCTCCAGCCTCGGTGTCTCCAGAAGCAGCACCTCCAGACGCAGCACCCCCAGCCCCAGCAGCTCCAGTACCTCCAGTACGAGCACCTCCGGGACCAGCGACTCCAGCACCTCCAGTAGAAACAGTACCAGCACCACTCCCAGCTCCAGGGACGGCAGCAGAAGTACCTCCAGCAGTAGAGCCCCGGGCTCCAGCAGCGCGACCCTGACGGCGACCGTACCAGTCGTGCAGCTGCTGCGAGGTGAGAGGCACACGTGGACGAAGGCGGCTACTCCAAGGAGACCGCGCAACAGCAGACTCTGAACCCTCAGCGCCAGCACCCTCAGCAGCTCCAGCGCCACCAGCACCAGGACCTCCAGCAGCTCCAGAACCTCCAGCGCTAGCACCCTCAGCAGCCCCAGAACCACCAGCTCCAGCACCTCCAGACCCCTCACACGCAGGCTCAGCACCTCCAGGCTCGACACCCTCAAGCTCCGCACCCCCAGGCTCCTCACCCCCAGGCTCAGCACCCCCAGACTCAGCACCCCCAGAAGTAGCACCCCGAGCAGGACCACCCCCAGCAGGACCTGAGTCACCAGTGACCTCAACCGGCGCAGGGAAGGGAGGAGGGTCTACCTGAGACACACCTGAGGGAGCAGGACCTGGAGCGGGGAGAGGGTCGACCTGGGGAGCACCTGGAGCGAGGAAGAGCGGCGGGGGAGGGAGAGGGGCAGTGCGGTAGGGGAAGAGACGGTAAAAGGGAACCGACTCATCGAACGTGACGTCCTGAGACGCAAAGACACGGCGCGAGGTGGGGTGGTAAAACTGCCAACCAGGTGCGTCAGGGACAAAGCCAAGGAAGACACAGGGAACTGCACGGGCGGAGAGCTTGTCCGCGGTGGTATCGCGGACAAAGGCACGAGCACCCCAGACCCGGAAACGCGACGCATCGCCAACCTTCCCCGTCCACAGCAGTGTGGGCGAGGTCTCCGGCAAGGAGACACGGGGCCAGAGGTTGAGCTGATGCGTGGCGTACCGGACCGCAAACGGCCACAGAAAATGGGGGGCAGCCGCATGGATCATGGAGGTACGAGCGACCTCCATGACTAAGCCAATGCGGCGCTCAGCAACCCCATTCTGCTGCGGAGAGTCCGGAAGCGTGAACGACTGGGTGATGCCGTGCTCCGCACAGAAGGCCGCCAAGAGGTCGGAGGAGAACTCACCACCTCTGTCAGAGTGCAGACGCAGGACGGGAAACTCCGTCCCGAACCGCTCGCGGAGCTGGAGACGGGCAGCGCGGATCCAAGGGATCAAAACAGCAGGGACCTCCCCCTTGCTGCGCAGGGGAAAGACCGTGGTGTAACGCGTGTAGTCGTCAACAACCAGCAGGAAGTACCGCTCGTGGCCCTGTCCACGGACGCGGGCTGGGCCCCACACGTCCAGGTGGAGAGTCTGCAGGGGAGCCTCTGTGGGAGGGAACGAGGAGGAGTGAGGAGCGGCGCGCTGCCGCCCCTCGACGCAAGGAATGCAGGGCGGCGCAAGCGAGGGAGGCAGGGCAGGCAAAGACCTGGGCAGACCAGAAACCAGGAAGCGAGAGTGCATGCCACGAAGGCGCTGCACCGAGGGGTGACCAAGGCGGTGGTGCCACAGGAGGGTCTGGTGCGACAAAGCGCGACACTCGCAGGGGGCCGTCGGCTGACCGGACGCAGACGCAGACGCAGACGCAGCTACCTGAGCGGACGCAGTGGTCAGGGTGTACAGACTCGAGCCAGGCGCACGGGAAAACGTGGCCAGGTGTCGGCCGGTCCGAGCACACGTGCAGTGAGTCACCCGCTGACTCGCAGGAGTGAACTGGTGCACCCCCTGATCCTGGAGGTCAGCTCCACTCACCAAGTTCGTAGAGAACGAGGGGAGGTAAAGACCTGACAGCAAGCCAGACGGGGCGGCCGGACACGGCAGAACCGTGGAGTAGTGGGCAAGGACTGGACCCCCAGAGGGGTCCGCCAGGGAGACTGCAACCGGCCGACTAAGCGGCGTGAGTGTGGTGCAGTCGCGAAAGAAGGAGCGGGAAGCACCTGAGTCAAGCGTGAAGGTGTACAAGGCCGCAGCAGGCGCAGAACTAGAGAGAGCAGACTCACCAGCACCTGGAGCAGGAGACGTACCGGCACCTAGAGCAGCAGCCTCACCAGCACCCAGAGGAGGAGACGCACGAGCACCTAGGGCAGCAGCCTCACCAGTACCGGGAGCAGCAGGTGCTATACCAGGGTCAGGCGGGACGCACAGGTAACAGGCACGGTCAACACTAGTAGGCAATGCATACATGGCAGTGAGAATAGCATCATAGTCAGGAGCAAAGATATCTACCCTCTGTCCAAGCAGCTCTAGCCAGTCGGGGAGCTCAGCCTCGTCGCCAAACACTGTACGCCAGTCGTCGCTCAGACGGGCGAAGCAGCGGGACTGTGTGTGACCAAGCGTCCCGCAAGGCTGACCAGTCCTATCACCGGTGCGAATGACGTACTGGCAGCGAACTGTACGCGTAGACCTGCTACACTGAGCGTACCACTCGTGGAGCTGCCGGGACGTAAGTGTCTCGCGTGGGCGCCGCTGCAGCTGCAGCTGGCCACTGCTAGAGGCCCCCAACTGACCAGCTCCAGGGCGACAGCTACGACGGCTACCACGACAGCCCCAACTAGTATACCACTCACTAAGCTGCTGGGGCGTGAGAGACTCGCGTGAGCGTTGCTGGAGCTGCATCTGGTCCCTTGCTAAGAGCTAGCAGCAGCAGCAGCTCGGGCAGGGCAGGCGCGGCAGGCCGGCAGACAGACAGGCAGGCCGGCAGGCAGGCAGGCAGGCAGGCAGGCAGGTAGGCAGGCAGGCTGACAGGCAGACAGGCCGGCAGGCAGGCAGGCAGACTGACAGGTAGGCAGGCAGGCCAGCAGGTAGGCAGGCAAGCCGACAGGCAGACAGGCCGGCAGGCAGGCAGGCAGGCAGGCTGGCAGGCAGGCAGGCAGGCTGGCAGGCAGGCAGGCAGGCCAGCAGGCAGGCAGGCAGGCCGACAGACAGGCAGGCCAGCAGACAGACAGGCAGGCAGGCAGGCAGGCTGGCAGGCAGGCCGGCAGGCAGGCAGGCAGGCAGGTGCTCACCAAAGGCTGGAAGAGTAAGTGCTCGCCGCGCGAGCAGGGCCGAGTAGGCGCAAGACTGCAGCGACGGTGGAGCCGTAACAGCGACTGCAGAGTAGGGCCGCAGCAACTGCAGGGTGGGGCCGCTTCAGCGGCAGTCGCAGAGTGGGGGCCGCATCAGCGGCAAGTCGGGGCCCCGGGAGCTGCAGCGCGGGGCCGCAGCAGTGGAAGGTCGGGGCCGATGCAGCTGCAGGCTATGCAGTGCAGCGCGCGCGGCTGCTGTGGGCTGTGCGCGGGCTGCGGGAGGCAGAAACAGGCCGCGCGCAGCAGCAGCTGGCCGCGCGCAGCTCAGCAGGGGCTGCGCGCAGAAGCAGGAGGCCGCGCGCGGCTCGGCAGGGGCTGCGCGCGGCTCGGAAGGGGGTCGCGCGCGGCAGCAGCGGGCTGCGCGCGGCTCGGCGCGGGCTGCGCGCAGCTGAAAAAGGGCCGCGCGTGGCTCGACAGGGCTGCGCGCAGCCAAAAACGGGCCGCGCGCGGCTCGAATAGGCTGCGCGCAGCAGGAAACGGGCTGCGCGCGGCTCGACGGGGCTGCGCGCGGCTCGGCGGGGACACGCGCGGCTCGGCGGGGGCTGCGCGCGCCAGATCCGGGCTGCGCGCGGCTCTATGGGGCTGCGCGCGGCTCTATGGGGCTGCGCGCGGCTCTATGGGGCTGCACGCGGCTCGGCAGGGCTGCACGCGGCTCGACGGGGGCGGTGCGCCGCGATGACGGTGTGTGAGAGGCAGCAGAGCGGCGCGAGCAGCGAGGGACAGTAGCAGGCAGCGTGCTTGACGTAGGTCTGCGCGGTAGCAGCAGCAGACGGCACAGTAGGCAGCAGGCAGTAGGCTACAGGCAGACGGCGCGCGCAGCGCAGCACGTCACAGGCACAGGCACAGGCGTGGGGTAGCGGTAGGTGGGCCCGGAAAAAAAAAACGGTCCTACGGACCTACTGCTCTGAAACCATGTTAGAATCTAGAGACAAGGATGATGCATTGATCAAGAGTTGGGTACATAAGCTAACCCTAACATTGGGTTGTACCCCATATGGGCTACCCCACTAGCAGCCTACACAAACACAATATGCATAGTTTGACACAGATTACACCCCTCTTCCTAGTCTGGCTGTCAGAGTTACCTATTTTTTTTAGTCTGGAAATTCAGACAAGCACATTTTTTTTGTCTGAACAGTCAGAGTTACTTCAAATTTTAAGATGTTCATGCAGTTTCATAACAGCATAGTTATAATAGCATTGAAACTGATTACAACATAGCAACGCAATTGTGCGGCCAGAAATGGGGCACTCTGATTGGTCATTTTTCAAAAGTTAGGAACACTGAGCAGTCAGGGTCGAGGTGTGGGCATCAGACAATGGCCTCGTGCAAGTGCCAAGTGTGGCAAGCTCACAATCAGCTGACCTGGCAGCAGGCACGGTATCGCTCGGCACTTTTCTGTGCTGGGCGCGCTGGCAGCAGCAAGAGTTTTCAACTGTGTACATCGTATGTGCGTGGGATATTTTCTCATAAAGTTGCAGCTTCGAAATTTATACTCGGTTTGGCAAGGGGAAATGATGTGCGGTTCTGCTGAAGTACGAGACTCATATGTGACAAGGCTTTCGTTTGCACCAATTCGCTTTTCGCCATGTGCGATTCGCTAAAATCGTTTTGGCCATGTGCGATTGGCTATCTAGTTTCAAGATTTAAGGGTTATTATAAGCCCCCAATGAATTCGACACTCGTGATAGCTAAGGTTATATATTGATCGTAATCAATGTACAAAAAATAGTACTATAGAGCTATCTAGAAACATGGCCGAGATGGCCAGCATCCTATAAGGAGCACGTGGAACACACGTTATTTCTTTGTCCTAACGGACAACCGCCAGCAGACTGGGGAGACGCTCTATGCGGAAGCTGACTAAGGAGGTCGGAACGGGTTACCCAGAAGCCATGAAAATCTGAGGTCGGGGTGAATGGAGGGTGTGCCACTCCGGTCGAAGAGGAGAAAGCGGAGTTTCTGTGCTCGCTTTATGCTGGAACAAGTGCGTTGACGCTTCTTAGTAGATTGGCGTCCGCTCCTCCAAAAATAAATCTTGAAGGCGATTAGGAATTGGGCTAATATCAGCTGCAAAATCTCGAAGCTTGAAGAGGAGGAGTTGTGGTACTTGTGGGCGCAGCGTGCATTCCACAACGTCTTAACTGCAGCTCCCACTAGAAGGCTCCATGGGGGGGACTGTCCCACCCGTGACTGTATCGGGAAGAAAATATGCTCGGCCGTGGTAGTCTGTCCAAGGTGGCGGTCGGCAACTGTACGGAGGGCCGAGATGACAGTTCCGGCGGAGGAACATTCGAAGAAGATGTGTGGCAGTGTCTCGACGACGGCAGCGGGGCAGCGAGGACAGATCCCCGATCGTCAAAGTATTGGAAGCGGGACCCTGAGGGTAAGGTTAGCGTGTTAAGTCTAAAAAGGATGTCTCGCTGACGGCTCGGCTGATCCTTGAGAAATGAGTGTTTAAGGCCGGGGAGAGGAGGAGGAGGAAGGGTAAGGTCGCGGGTCCAGTGGAGGTGGTGGGTTAGTGGTTGTGCTGAGTAGAGGAGGCGGCGGATGTCGGCGATGCTTGGGATGCCGTCATGTAGCAGTCCTATCCTAGCCCCTAGCCCAGCCCCTGTGTGAAGTGGCCCAGCGGGCCACCAATCCCTGACGTGTACCTCCACGAGGTGTTGTAAGCGGAAGATTCCGGTGTCTGCAGGGGTGCGGGCGATGTGATGGTTCGGCGAGACGTGGTGAACAGTAGCCGAGACGGACGAAGGGGGGATGAAAGAGATAACTTGGATGACGAGATGAGAGATGGAATAGTGATCTTCCGAAATCATGAACCAGTCTCCTGGAGAGGCAGAGGAGGCGTGTGGGGTTCGAAGGGCGGCCCACCAAGGAGGTTTGATGGCCTTGATAAGCTCTGGTAGGATGCTGATTGCGTCTGCGTGGAATTTCTCCGGGAGTTGGGAGCAAAAGTCTTCTGTAGAGATAGGGCCAACCTGGGAGTTGGTGATTCGGACGATGTGTCCGATGCGAAATTGCACAGTAAGGAGGAAGCGCTCGTGTTGGCGAGTGCCAAAAGGCCGGTTGTCAGGTTTGAGGAAGAAGCGGTTGAAGGCGAGAGGCTCGGTGAGGATGCACTGCATTCGTAAGGGTGGGCCATGGATGACCAGGGGGAGAGAGAGGAGGGCTTTTAGTTCGTCTAGCGCCCGAGGGGGAATGAAAGTGGGGAGATAGTCTCGTTCGGGGATGGCTTTATGAGAGAGCAAACCGTGTAGCCCGAAGGGGAACGGGGTCAGGGTACGTGCTACTTCCTCAGAGGGGGTAGGTCCGAATCTGCGCAAAGCGCACTGAATAGCAAGAGCTTTGACTTGTGTAGACGGGGCGATCGCCCCGACCCCGCCGTCTTCGGTGGAGTTATACAGGAGGGCTTTGGAAATGAGGCGTTGTGCGAGGCCGTCTTGTTTGTGTTTTGAGGACGAAAGGAAGTTCCCAACTGACACGTCTAAGCGTTTGATTGTGTCTGGTGGGGCGGGTTGAAAGCGACCGGGAAAGGAGATGACAGAGTTTAGGAAGATCGAGGAAAGTGATTTGCGGAACGTGACAGTTGCGTGTAAAGCTGCCAGGAACTTGGCGGTACTTTGTATGCGGGCAAGTGCTTTATTCCAAGTGGTGGAGCACTTGTTCCGGAGACCGATCCAAAGACGCCGAGCAGCACTAAAACAAGCCCAAGCTCTGTATCAGAGGTGAGGAAGAGAGTGACGTCGTCTGCGTAGCACGCCATAAGCCGGCGTTGTGCAGGGGACAAGGCAAAGCCAGGGAGGAAGAGGGACATGTACCGGTGAAAGATCTCCATGACGCAGACGAAGAGCAAGGGAGCCAGTGGGCAGCCCTGACGGACACCAGTGCGGACGGGGAAGGTGGGGCCGAGCATATTGTTAACCGAGATACGTGTGTACATATTGTTAACCGAGATACATATTAGACGAACCCAGTGGATGAAGGATGCGGGGAGGCCCAGGACGGATAGGGCATGGAGGAGGAAAGGCCTATCAACGAGGTCGTAGGCTTTGCGAAAGTCCACAGTGAGAGCGAGAAGGGGGGATGAGGAATAGGCCGCCCAGTAAGCAAGGACGAGCTGAAGACGGTTAGCAAGGCACAGCGCGAGTACCTTGTAATCAGCGTTCATTAGTGTGATGGGGCGGAGATTTTCCACAAGCGAAGGGTCCCCTCTTTTAGGAATAAGGACCGTTCGTCCGGACAGCATAGATGGAGGGAGGCAAGAGAGTGGGTGTGCTGGTGAGAGTAGGGAGTGGAAGGCCGGGGCGAAACGCGGGGAGAATTGTCGAAAAAGCTCCCCGGGGAGGCCATCTGGGCCAGGGGTTTTTCCACGTGAAAGAGAGAGGAGTGCTGTTCCGATTTCGGCCAGGGAAAAGGGGGCACTGAGGCGGAGGAGTAAGGGGTTCGGGATGGAGGATGGGGGAATATGTTGCCAGAAGGATGGGTTAGGGGTGACAGGGGTGCTTCCGCTGTACAGGTTCTGGAAGAAGTTGGAACATATGATGGTCATGGTGGAGAGATCCGAGGTCGTCCGTCCGTTTGGAAGAGTCAGGGAGTTGATGATTGAGCCTTTGATACGCGCGTTGAGTCCGGAGAGGAGGGAGGAGACTCCCATTTCTCTGTGTCCTTCCACTTTGAGCTTGGCCTTGAGCGCAATCTTGGACGCTTTCGAGGCTTCGTATCTGGCCAGGTGGAGCCGTGCTTGGCTTAGACGTGAGGACTCGTCCTAGTCCAAGGGCGTATACGCTGCTTGCAGCTGTAGTGAACCTATGGTGCGCTCTAGCTGCGCGATAGTGCCATCGACGCGACGTCTTTCCAGGTTGGAGAATCTTTTGAAACTAAGGGTGAGGTCGAGCTTCCATCTGTCCCAGGAGTCCGGTGAAGGGGAGGAGGGGAAGGCTGCGAGGGCGGCATCAATGATTTGTGCAGCGCGGGGGCGCATGAGTAGCTGTTGGCGGAGTCGCCAAGGGCGGGAAGCGACTGTGGGGTTGGAGAAGCAGAGCGAGCAAAGAGGGGCATAGAGGTGATCCGTGATTTCTGGTCGGGTTTGGAGGTACGGGCTAGCAACAAGGCGGGGGAGGAAGGCTCGGGAGATATAGATCCTGTCGAGACGGGAAGATGTTGGCGGGGTCGCTGTGTTATGGCGTTGTCTACCAAAGAAAGAAAAGACGTCAGCAGGTGTGGGGTGGAGTTCGCGGAAGGTGTCGACCAGCGAATGGGAGTCCATAAGTTTAGCAAAGGACGCTCCTTCTCGGCATTCGTAGTCTTTAAGGGGGCGGTTTCTGTCGATGGGGAGGACGACCGAGTTAAAGTCTCCGGCGAGCAAGGTCGCGGAGGCAGCGGTGGGGGTTTCTAGTGCAGGGATGAGCGTAGTGGTCCACCATATTCGACGCTCGTAAAATTGTGTGGGCGCATATAAGGCGATTAGGCGGATTTGCTCACGGAGAAAGTTGAGATGTACCGTTATGAGCCTGCCGTCTGCAGAAGGCAACGGGGAGGACAGTGAGATGGATCTGTTGAAGGAGAGGATGGAGACTCCACCGATGAGAGTGGGCCTTCCGGTAGCACTGTCAGTCGAGAGCAGTGCCGGGGCGTGAGCAGAGGCGTGAGGCCGAAATTTCAAGTCGAGGTTGGGAATTCTAAGGATGAGTCGGGTGTCAATGAGGATGACCAGGTCAGTGTCAGAATCCCAGCCACTAACCACTGGGATAAAAGGGCTTGTTTATATAGCGGGTGAGTGCGCCCATAACCCCCCAGGCCGACGTGCCTGTAACCCTTCCCTAGGATCATCGGGGATCCCCAGTGGACCTCTGACACCCCCCCGCACTGGGATGCCCGAAGTGCACACACCGGGAATCGAACCCGAGACCTTCGCTCTGATACCATGTCAGAATCCCAGCCACTAACCACTGGGATAAAAGGGCTTGTTTATATAGCGGGTGAGTGCGCCCATAACCCCCCAGGCCGACGTGCCTGTAACCCTTCCCTAGGATCATCGGGGATCCCCAGTGGACCTCTGACAGTCAGTGGGGGCAGGGAGGCGCGAGAGCCAGGATTTAAGCTCATCCATTTTGCGAGTATCGTTGATGCCGTTCACATTAATGCATAGAATGCGGAGGTGTGTTAGCATGGCAACGACGTGAAGGCCACCGCACGGGCGATCGTGCGTATCCACGGCCTAAGCAAGCGTGTTTGCTGGTGGAAGTAAGGGGAGGAGGTGGGGCTAGTGGCGTGATGGGTGTGGTGAGGTACGGGGTGCCGGAGCGACAATGGGATGTCCTTGAGGCCAAAGAGCTGCCAAAGCAGTGTATAATTGGAGATCAGAGTGCGTGAAACATAGATGTGTGCTGGTTTTATCCGGAAGCGGCGAGAGCTACTCCGCATGGTTAGCATGAGGTGCCGCGTGGATGCAAAGGTTAAAAAGGAGATTGACTGGTAGATTCTGAAAGCTTGCGTATTATACAAGTACTTAGAATGGGTACAATTCCCTTTTCTTCTAGAGCCGAAGGTGTGCCGTAACGTATCATCATTCTTATAGCCTTTTGGCAATTTATATAGGGAGTAGTATCCAATATAGTGACAATAACATTGTTTCCAGCTAGATTTTGGACGAGTGTTGCAGCTGGCCAGGCAGACTAGAAGAAGATTTAGAGCACACTGACGGGAAAAGGAATTTGGGCATGAAAGCTTGCAGCAATCTGGTGCGCAGTCTCGTGGGGCAAGCGAGCCAGGGGGGGCAGAAACTGCAGGGGGTGCAGGCAGTGGGGGGTAGGTCTCTGGCAGAAGAGACTTTGCTTGGAAGCACATGTAGCCAGGGCTTTTGCCAAGAACGCATAGTGAGAGGGGGGCCAGGGAGTGCCACAAGTGAGGGTGCAGAAAGGGTGGGAGGTAGAGCAGCAGGGTATTAGGGTTTTCTGCGGGACTTTTAAAAGGCGCCTCAGAAGCCAGAAGGGGCGGAAGGAAGAGCATCAGTATAGCAGAGCCACCTAAGGGTCCAGGGTGGAAGCGGAGAGGCACGAGGGGGGGGAGCTGATCCAGGGGAACCGAGGGGCGGTGTAAGAGCAGGGAGGAGCGGGGTGGGTAGAGGGCGAGGCATCCAGGGTGGGCCACCACAAGGGGAGCCGGCCGGCCCAGGGGAAGTGAGAAGGGCAGCGTTGTGTTGGCAAGGGGCACGAGCATGGGAGGAGAGGAGGGGAGGGAGCACCTGGGGAGATGGGTGAGCGGTATGACAAGAGCCGAGGCATTAAACGACAGCACAGACAGGGCAGGAAGGCAGGACGAGCGGATGGGGGGGTATTCCAAGCGTGCAGGCACAAGGGCCGAGAGACACCGGGGGTGGCGGAGGAGCACAAGCAGGCAATCGCGAAGGCCATGACCAGGGCGGTTCAAAAGGGCTGGCTGGGAACCCGAAGGGCTTCCAGAGTCACGGGGCCAAGTGCGTGCAGTGGCTGGATTGAGGAGGAGAACGCAGAGGCGTTGGCCACCGCGATTCAAGAACGTAGACTGGGAGCCTAAGCGGCAACCCAAGTCAGGGGTAGACCGGAAGCATAATCGGCAGCCTGAGTCAGTGGTGGACCGGAAGCCTAATCGGCAGCCCGAGTCCGGAGAGCATGCACATAGGAAGGCGTATCGAGGCAAGGAGGGAAGCATCGGAACGAAAGAGCGAGCGACGTCGCGGAAGGGCAGTGAAAGCGGAGGACCAAGAGACTTAACGAGACGGTGAAGTAAAAATTGGCTGAGAAAGGCATGGGGAAGTGCGGGAGGACTTACCTGGGAAGATACGGGGTTGAGGTAGCGTAGACAGGCTTGCGGTTCCCACTGCTGCCATAAGTAGAAAATGGTCAAAGGTGAGATGTTGATATTGCGGTAGCACGATGAGACTGCACCCGACTCGCGAAAAGGCGGCTGGAGCGCGAAGCGCGCGCCTGGGTCCCATAGTGAGCGGTGGCGGGCGTGACGGGGAGGCAGGTGGGGGGAGAGTAAACGGAAGGGTAGCACAGATAAAAGGAGACGACGGTGAGGCTTTTGGCATTGCTGGGAAATGGGAAACGACAGGGCAATGAAAACTGTGTGAGCGAAAAAGGATGGAAGGATAAAGCCCGGCGCGTGTGCAGGTTGCCGGGTTACTTGCGGAGGCGGGGGGTTATCCGTTGGCTGCGGCGTCGGAGCTGTAGGGTGCGACCAGCAGCTGTAGGGAGCGTCCCTAGGCGGCAGCATGGCGGTACCGAGGCTCCTCGTTTGCTTCGCGAAAGCGGAAGGTCGAAGCACTGACAGGCGAGCAAGATCGGTCGGGTAGTTGGACGGGAAAGTCGGTGGGAGATAAAAACTAGGAGGCGAGAGGAAAGCGCGAAAGCGCGTAGGGTGCTACGAAATGATTGGTTTCGATACTGGAAAGTCGCGACCTGTTCCCTGCATGTCGGCACAGCGTTGTTAAGGGAGATCAAGGTGAAACAGATGAGCAAGGTGAGCAGCGGAAGCAGACGGGGGGGAGAAACCGACTTACGTGGCGCCGGAACGATGTCGAGTAACGGGAACTTGCCTAATCGGCGACGGTTTGACAATCGTGCAGTGGGATATGCAGGTAAGCTGGGGCTGCTAGAGTCCGCGGTAGTTAGTAACCTAGGTGATAGCCTAGGAAGCGACATAGTCGGGTGTTACAGGGCAAAGGCGAACTCGCCACAGAAAAGTTCGCAAGCTGGCGAACTTGTAACCTTCGCCAAAAACCCAACCTGAAATGTGAAATTCAAGGTTGGAAATCTCAACCTGAAATGTGCGCTTCGGGATTTCTCAAAGCACACGTGAACTCCCAACCAGCAAAGCAGCAGAGAAGAGAGAAGAGATCATCTTCACAACAGCAAGGCACCAATCGCGCTATGCAACTGCAACTACGTTCCAACGTGACAAGATTCAGGTGCAATCATCATGAAGACGAAGACTGAGTCAGCAAGTACTATTCTAGAGCTATCTTATGATTGTACTTTGCAGATTTCTATATGAACAGCTAGGATCCAGCATAGAGTTGTTATCATTGCTTGTACATATTGTGTTCCTAGCTGGTGACAGCAGAGATAGGTGATATGGTGGTCTGAACGAGTTTCTCAAGGCGCCATAGTCATAGAAGTGTGTATATGAGTAGTTGTTCATCCCTTGTATGCCATTCTTGCTTTCTGAAATTTACAGAATTCATGCTACCAGTATTACCTTCTTGATTTAGACTCTCTAAGTTAGCTTTCAGAACTACTAACAGTCTTAGAGCTGTTCCATCGGGGCAGAGTTGGTCGATCGATCCTGACATCGGACTTGACATCAACCTGCTGCAGTCAAGGCATTTTGATGGGGGTGTTACGCCAGGATAATCCCAACTTGGCGACACTCGTGATAGCGTCGACAAAGTAGTGTATTCTGGTGCCCCTACTCAAGCAGTTTTATCCGGAGGAAATCGTTAGTGCTGGCCCGCACACACGTGGGTGTATCGAAAAGAAGTTTCGAGGAAGTTTCGATCCGATAACCTTTCATTCAGGCTGGCGGAAACCCCTTTATAACCGGTTTCAGAGTGGACCCCCGAAACAAGTCTGAGGCTCAGCCTACACTACTATGACTACGCTGAAATTTCAGACAAGTCAGTTAAAAAAACTCTGAAAAATCAGACAGGGTGCATAAAAAAAATTCTTGGAGTTCATACTAGGTACAAAAAAAAAGTCTGAACGGACTCTGAATCAGACTCCAAAGTCTGATATCTAGGGCCCTGGTCACAAGACCAGTCAAGCAAAGCAAAGCAAGCTCAGGGTGGATCACAACGTCACCAGATACACTGAACACAAGCAAAGGGCCACAAGGCCAGTCCACATGCAGAGGTATATAAGCAGCAAGAACAGCACAGTGATCACCACCTAGCAAGAGCAAGCATGCAGGTATATGTATATAGATCACAGTACAAGCAAAGCCTACAGCAAGTGTGGAAACGTAGGTACAAGGCCTAACAAGGTACAGAAGCGCTGATGATCACCAGACGGAAGTGCCTTGGTGAATATATCAGCAGTGTTGGCCCGAGTGGCCACGTAAGCAAGACGAAGCTGACCTCGCTGCTGCAACTCTCGAGCCAGGAAGTAACGCAGAGCGATGTGCTTCGTTCTGTGCTCCAGTCTGCGCTCCTGACACAAGGCAATGGCGGAATTGTTGTCAACGTACAGAACTGGAGGAGAACGAGGCCGCTCTCCCAAGTCAGTCAGCAGGTAAGTGAGCCAGCGTAACTCCTGTGCAACCATGGCTGTGGCGTAGATCTCAGCCTCACAACTGGAGCTGAGAACAGAAGACGAGCGTGTAGACCGCCAAGAAACAGAGCCAGAGCCAAGACTGAAGGTGTAACCCTGTGACGACCCGCTGTGAAGCCTGGTCGTCAACCCAAGACGCGTCAGAGTGTCCAGTGAGGACAACGTCACCCCGTCCTCCAAGCACGAGCCCCATGCCTGATGTACTGCACAAGTAGTGCAGTACCCTCTTCGCAGCTTCCCAGTGCACCTTTCGGTGCCTACCAGGAGCCGCGTAGAGAGCCAGAAGGCCAAGAGGGTACGCAAGGTCAGGTCGAGTGCAGGTCATCAGGTACATGATGTCAGAATACTAGGCAGAATCGAGAAATAAGCAAGAGGGCTTTTCACTAACAAGCATAGGGATACATATAGCAAACCCTAGAAGGGCTGTACTCGCTATAGAGTACCCCACTGCAGGCTAGACAACCATCACATTCTGACACACCCCCATAGTCAAAGTGGGGTACAATCAACACAACAAGCAGGCAGAGCAGTAGGTTCACAAATACAAGCAAAGCTAGAGGCTATCACAGAGGGCAAGTGAGGAGGAGGAGGAAGAAATAGTGAGAGCAAGAAGATGGGAGGCAACGGCTGAAGCTGCAGACACACGGGCAACAAGAGTGCGCAGCACTGTCGCTACCAGGCGCAGAGCCCCGGACTACACGGCGACAGACACTCGGGCAACAGGAACGGCGCGCACAGTGGCTACCGGAGCACTCAACCTCCGGACTACAGGAGTAACTGGCTCCGCACTAAGCTGCAGGAGCAACGGACCCACGGGCGACTGGCACAGCAGGCTCGCTGGGCTACCGGAGTACTCAACCCCCGGGCTACTGGCGCTGCAGACGTCACACCGGCTACCTCCTGTCAACCTCCCCCAACTGTCCCACACCCCTATCACACACCCCCTGTTGAACCACTAGCAACGCTCACACGCCACCCCCCTCCTGACGGCTCCAACACATCCACCCCCCTGAGCGGCAGCTGCAGCAGTGGGAGACGGAGGAGGAGGAGGAGCAGGGGATGGCGCACTCACCCGTCACCCCCATACCCGCCACCCCCTCATCCGCCACCCCAAACCCTAATACAGGCAGAAGCGCGGGCAGCAGTGGGGGACACAGCGGGCAGCAGCTCGGGGAACGGCGCGCGGCTCCGGGGCAGGCTACCCGAGTCGCGCGCGGGCCTGGCGCAGCCCGTACGGGCCGCGCGCGGGCCTGGCGCAGGTCGTACGGGCCGCGCGCGGCCCGCGCGGGGCCCAGGGGCGCTTTGATGGGCGACGGGGGGCGCTTCGACGGTCGACGGGGGGCGACACGCGGGTCGACGAGGCAGAAAACCGCCGCGCGCCTCGGGGCGCACGGCGGGCAGAAAACCGCCGCGCTTTCGGAGCGCGTGGCGAGCAGAAAACCGTCGCGCGCCACGGGGCGCGCGACACACAAGACAGCAGCGGAAGCATCGGGCGGGACCACCCACAGGATCGACCCAGGAGGGTCGACCTGCTCTGATAGCATGTCAGAATACTAGGCAGAATCGAGAAATACTGTAAGCAAGAGGGCTTTTCACTAACAAGCATAGGGATACATATGCACTCGACCTGACCTTGCGTACCCTCTTGGCCTTCTGGCTCGTCCGAAGGTGGAGCTGAGAGCGAGTGACCTATAGCCAGAGGAGTGGACTGTGGGGAGGACCAGGTGAAGCCGAAGCGCTGAAGGACCTGCTGCACCATGTGTGACTGAGTCAGTGTGATGGTGCGGCGTGCTCTGTCCCGGGTGATCTGCAAGCCAAGGTAGCTGCGCAGCTCACCCAGGTCTGTGCACGTGTGTCTCTTCTGCAGCTCCGACTTCACCAGGGCGAGAGCCTCAGTGTCAGCAGTGGCAAAGACCAAGTCGTCGACGTACACGACGATGTAGAACGGCGGCAGCGAAGTGTCGGTGCGCAGAAACAGCGACGGGTCAGCAGTCGAAGGAGCAAACCCAAGAGCCGCAAGTGTCGTCCTCAGTGTGTTGTGCCACTCACGAGGCGCCTGGCGGAGACCGTAGACTGGCCGCCGGAGGCTCCACTGGGTACCAGGAGGGAACGACCCAGTGAAGCCAGGTGGGCGGCGCAGCCAGATCTCCTCGTGCAGGCTGCCCTGTAAGAAGGCTGTGCTGAAGTCAAGAGAGTGAAGCTCGTAGTCACGCTGAGCGGCAACGTGCAGCAGCACCCGAAGAGTGGTCATCTTCGGGGTGGGAGAGAAGGTCTGGAAGAAGTCAACTCCCTCTCGCTGACTGAAGCCTCGAGCAACGTAGCGAGCCTTGAAGACAGGCGGAGAACCCAGCGGCCGCTTCACCCTGAAAATCCACATGCCATCGACGATGTTCGCCCCGGGAGGGGGAACCTCATCGACGTAAGTGTCTGTGGACTTCCAGGATGCCATCTCTGCGTCCATGGCTGCCTGCCACTGAGATGAGGCGCAGCGGCTGCAAGACACTCAAGGTCCTCGTGCCTGTCCTCAAGGACGTCCGTGCCAAGAGCACACTCACCCCCGACGGACGGAGGACAGACAGACTCAGACTCAGCAACAAGGCTAGCAGCGTAGTCTAGACGACAGGCAGCAGCAAAGTCAACAAGCTCAGAGACTAAGGCAGACGCAGCAGCAGACTCAAACGACGGGTCAGTGACAACAGTGGCTAGCAGACGCGTGACAGTAGGGTGCTCAGCACGAAACCGGTCAGACTCAGGGTCCAGAACGTCAGGCAAAGAAGACGCAGGAGGAGACGGCAGAGGAACACGCTGTGGAACAGAGGAAGGACGAAGTGCCATAGTGTGCGTGCCGGGGACAGGAGGAGGACGCTCACGACTAACACGACCAGTGCGACCAGTGCGAACAGGCGAGACAGGACGGGACGCAGGCTCGCGACGCTCAGTAATACCTCTTGTCTGCTCCGTGTAAGGAGAGGGAGCAGGCAGGGGGGAGCCTGGCTGTAACGGTAGGCCAGTGGAAGACGGCAGGCTAAGAACCTGGCGAAGCACTGTGTCAGGAGGCGGCAGAGACGACGGTGACGGCGGAGAGAAGAACAGTCGCTGCGCAGCAGTGCCACCAGCACCAGTAGCTCCAGTGCCTCCAGCAGCTCCAGAACCTCCAGCAGCTCCAGACCCTCCAGCTCCAGCTCCTCGAGCGCCAGCACCACCAGCAGCCGCAGAACCTCCAGCGCCAGCGTCACCAGCAGCAGCACCCCCAGAACCGGCAACTCCAGTCCCAGTGTCTCCAGCAGCAGCACCCCCAGACGCAGCACCTCCAGCCCCAGCAGCTCTAGTACCTCCAGTACGAGCACCTCCGGGTCTAGCGGCTCCAGCACCTCCAGCAGACAAAGTACCCGCAGTACTCCCAGCTCCAGTGTCAGCAGCTCCAACAGCACCTCCTGCGGCAGGGTCAGCAGTACCACCAGCTCCAGCGTCCTCAGGCCCAGCGGCTCCAGCGTCGTCGGCACCTCTCGCACCAGCCCCAGTACCCTCTGAACCGGCACCCCCAGCTCCAGGGACGTCAGCAGAAGCGCCTCCTGCTGAAGAGCCCCGAGCTCCAGCAGCGCGACCCTGACGGCGAGCGTACCACTCGTGCAGCTGCTGTGGGGAGAGAGGCGCACGCGGACGAAGGCGGCCACTCCAAGGAGACCGCATACAAGCAGTCTCAGTACCCTCAGGCGCCGCACCCCCAGACTCAGCACCCCCAGGCTCCTCACGCTCAGGCTCAGCACCCCCAGACTCAGCACCTCCAGGCGCAACACCCCCAGGCGTAGTACCTCCAGTCTCCTCACGCTAAGGATCAGCACCTCCAGGCCTAGCACCCCCAGGCCCCACATGCTCAGGCTCAGCACCCCCAGACTCAGCACCCCCAGGCTCAGCACCCCTAGGCTCCGCACGCTCAGGCTCAGCACCCCCAGACGCAGCACCCCCAGGCTCAGCACCCTCAGAGACAGCACCCCGAGCAGGACCACCCCCAGTAGGACCTGAGTCACCAGTGACCTCAACAGGCTCAGGCACAGGAGGGTCTACCTGAGAAACACTTGAAGGAGCAGGACCTGGCGCGGGGAGGGGGTCTACCTGGGGAGGACCTGGAGCGAGAAAGAGCGGAGGGGGGGGGCGAGCGGCAGTACGGTAGGGAAAGAGACGGTAAAAGGGGACCGACTCGTCGAAGGTGACGTGAAGACACGGCGTGAAGCGGGGTCGTAAAACTGCCAACCAGGCGCGTCAGGAGGAAAACCAAGGAAGACGCAGGGAATGGCGCGAGCGGAGAGCTTGTCCGCGGTGGTATCGCGGACAAAGGCACGAGCACCCCAGACTCGGAAACGCGACGCATCGCCAACCTCCCCCGTCCACAGCAGTGTGGGCGAGGTCTCCGGCAAGGAGACACGGGGCCAGAGGTTGAGCTGATGCGCGGCGTACCGGACCGCAAACGGCCACAGAAAATGGGGGGCAGCCGCATGGATCATGGAGGTACGAGCGACCTCCATGACTAAGCCAATGCGGCGCTCAGCAACCCCATTCTGCTGCGGAGAGGCCGGAAGCGTGAACGACTGGGTGATGCCGTGCTCCTCACAGAAGGCTCGCAAGAGGTCGGAGGAGAACTCACCACCTCTGTCAGAGTGCAGACGTAGGACAGGAAAGTCCGACTGGAACCGCTCGCGGAGCTGGAGATGAACAGCGCGGATCCAAGGGATCAGAACATCAGGGACCTGACCCTTGCTGCGCAAGGGGAAGACCGTGGTGTAACGCGTGTAGTCGTCGATGACCAGCAGGAAGTACCGCTCGCGGCCCTGCCCCTGGACGCGGGCTGGGCCCCACACATCCAGGTGGAGAGTCTGCAGTGGAGCCTCTGTGGGAGGGAACGAGGAGGAGTGAGGAGCGGCGCGCTGCCGCCCCTCGACGCAAGGAATGCAGGGCGGGGCAGGCGAGGGAGGGAGGGCGGGCAGAGACCTGGGAAGGCCAGAGACCAGTAGGCGAGAGTGCATGCCACGAAGGCGGGGTAGAGAGGGGTGACCAAGGCGGTGGTGCCACAGGAGAGTGTTGTGCGACAGGCGGCAACACTCACACTGGGTAGCTACCTGAGCGGACGCGTACAGCTGAGGAGACACAGGGGTGTAGCGCGACACAGTGGTGAGGGTGTACAGACTGGACCCTGGCGCACGTGTGAACGTGGCCAGGTGGAAGCCAGTCTTTGAGCACGTACAGATCGCCACACGCTGTCCTCCAGGAGTAAAGGTGTCAACCCAATGATCCTGAAGGACGGCGTTGCTCACCAGGTTCATAGAGAACGAGGGGATGTGGAGACCTGACAGCTCACCGGACGGGACCGCCGGACACGGGAGCACAGTACTGGACCGTGCAAGCACTGGGCCCCCAGAGGGGTCAGCCAGTGAGACAGGGACAGGTGCAGGGAGGGGAGTGACTGTGGTGCTGTCGCGAAAGAAACAGCGGGAAGCACCTGAGTCAAGCGTGAAGGTGTGCAAAGCCTCAGCAGGCGCAGTACTAGAGAGAGCAGACTCACTAGCACCTAAGACCCCCAGACGCCCCACGGTGAGCATATTAGTCATGAAGCTGCTAAGATGTGGGGGTATGACGCTGACGCTGCTGCTGCTGCTGCTGCTGCTGCTGCCCCTGGCCACCACTGGAGCTCCCCTTCGGGCCGGCCGCACCCCAGCCCCCACCTCCGCCACCACCACCGCTGCCTCCTCCCCCACTACCGCCGCTGCCACCTCCACCGCTCCCAGTCCCACCGCCGCCCCACCCACCGCCTCCACCCCCACGACCACCCCCACCACCTCCACCACCCCCGCCGCCTCCACCACCGCTCCCTCCACCGCCACCTCCGCCACCCCTGCCACCCTTGCCGCCTTTGGTGCCGCTGCGCTTCCCACTAGGAGCGGAAGCAGCTGCGACCTTCTCAGCACCAAGGAGGTCGACGGCAGCAGCAGCAGAGGCGTAGGAGGGGGCAAGAGGGGAGGGGGAGCACCCCTCAAAGAGGGGAGTGCGAGGAGTGCCACGAGCAGCACCTACAGCGAGGATGTTCTTTTCTGCTGCTAGGAGCTGTAGCTCGAAGTCGGCTAGAGTGAGAGTGGTAGGGTCTTTGGCGAGGAAGTGGTCCCTGACTGAACTGAGAGTGTCAGGGAGGCGGGTGACGAGGATGTAGAGGGTAAAGTACAACGGGGGGGGGGGGTTCTGGGCGAGGAAGTCGTCTGTAAGGGCGGCACGATAGCGAGCGTCACAAGCGCGGAGGTGAGAGATAAGGTCCTCAGCGGTGGCAAACGAGGACAGGTCTGGGAACAGGTAGGGCAGGATGAGACGACCTACGGCTGCAAAGGCTAGGGACGAATAGCGCGCAACTACAGCGTCATACAGTGCCTTAGCAGTCTTGTGCTGGCTAAAATGCGCGCGCTCAGTGATCGGCAGATGATTGCGAATAGCGAGGCGCGCAGCAGCATCGCGAGTCTGCCACTGTGAGCGGTCAAGAGCAGGAGCAGTGTCAGCAGGAGCAACGGCAGTGCCAGACGCGTGATCGAACAGTGAAACGCCGTCTTTTGCATCAGTCATAAGAAACAGTTGCAGGTCGTCGAGCCAAGTGGCAAACTCAATCGGGCGACCGTCAGGCTCAAACGCGAGAACATTAAGCGTCGCCATAATCGCAGCGCAGGCGAAGGCAGCAGGCAAAGGCAGTAGGCGAAGGCAGCAGGCAGAGGCAGCAAGCACAGGCAGCAGGCAAAGGCAGCAGGCACAGGCAGCAGGCAAAGGCAGCAGGCACAGGCAGCAGGCAAGGGCGGGGCGTAAGGCAGCCGCAAGCTGCGCGTGGGCTGTCTGGGCGACACGCTAGGAGCGCAGGCAGCGCGCGGGTGGGGCAGGCGGCCGCGGCAGTAGTTCTGGCGGCGCGCGGGGTCGGGGCAGCGTGACGGGCGGCGCGTGGGGCCGCGGGGCTACACGACGGGCAGTGCGCGGGGCTGCGGGGCAGCGCGGGAGGTGGCGCGAGGGGCCGCGGGGCAGCGCGACGGGCCGCGGCAGGGCGTGCGTGGGGCTGCAAGGCAGCGCGACGTGCGGCGCGCGGGGCTGCAGGGCAGCGCGACGGGCTGCGCGTGGGGCTGCAAGGCAACGCGACGGACAGCGGCAGGGCGCGCGCGGGGCTGCAGGGCAGCGCGACGAGCGGCGCGTGGGGCAGCGGGGCAGCGCAACGGGCAGCAAGGCAGGGTAAGGCAGGGCGCGGGGTAGCACGGTAACCGCGAGCGGTTGGTGGTGGGCCCTAAAAAAAATCGATCCTGAGGTCCTAGGGACCTCCTGCTCTGAATACCATGTTGAAAGAACTAGCAGGGATGAATCAACTAGGATGAAGTTGGGTACAAATATGAAACCCTAAAGGGGCTATACCCCATATTGGCTACCCCACTACAGCCTACACATATATAGGACACATACATATAATTTGACAGGAGCACGCATGTGAGTCAGGTACATTCACATGACATGGTGCACACAGGCAAAACGGCATCTACCCAACATACAACACACAGAAGCATGCCACCCACTGAAGTACCTATCCACTGCTATACCACTGCATTGGTCAACAGCGGAGAGGCTCTTCTCTCAATCAATCCCTGCTCGGTTGACACGTGGCGCGATCGCCTCCCTCCCAGGGCCCAAATTATCAGGGTAAAATACCCTTTTTGCCCTTTCTGTGGGTCGCTTTTTCTCAGTTACCCTGATCGAGGCAGGCTAATCGTGTAGTTACCCTTTCTTCAAATTAGTGGTTTTTTTTTTACCCTTTCAAAAACAGTGTAGAAGTTTTGTGTCCCTGACTAGAAGGTGTAGTATATGGGTTACACTGGTACCGAATCAAAAATTCGTGCATGTTTCAGTCAGCCATTCGACGCCATCGAGATTTGAACCAGCAATCTTACCATCCAAATTCGCTAACTGGCTAAGTTACAAACTGACGCTCGTCGTTCCACTAAGAACTTCCCTGTAAAGTTAACACTGATCCAGTCAGGCTACATTTTTTTTTTAGCCTGTATTTGTCAGCGTATCAGAAATTATACCCTAGGCCATTGTCAAAAGAACTAGCAGGAATTATGTGAACTAGAATGAAGTTGGGTACAAATATGAAACCCTAAAGGGGCTATACCCCATATTGGCTACCCCACTACAGCCTACACATATATATTACATGTATAATTTGACACACCCCATAGGCAAAGTGGGGGAGAGCAAGGGGTCACAAGACCAGTCAAGCAAAGCAAAGCAAGCTCAGGGTGGATCACAACGTTACCACACACTCTGAGCACAAGCAAAGGGCCACAAGGCCAGTCCACATGCAGAGGTATATATGCAACAGGAACAGCACAGTGATCACCACCTAGCAAGAGCAAGCATGCAGGTATATGTATATAGATCACAGTACAAGCAAAGCCTACAGCAAGTGTGGAAACGTAGGTACAAGGCCTAACAAGGTACAGAAGCGCTGATGATCACCAGACGGAAGTGCCTTGGTGAATATATTAGCAGTGTTGGCCCGAGTGGCCACGTGAGCAAGACGAAGCTGACCTCGCTGCTGCAACTCTCGAGCCAGGAAGTAACGCAGAGCGATATGCTTCGTTCTGTGCTCTAGTCTGTGCTCCTGACACAAGGCAATGGCAGCCTTGTTGTCAACGTACAGCACTGGAGGAGAACGAGGCCGCTCTCCCAAGTCAGTCAGCAGGTAGGTGAGCCAGCGTAACTCCTGTGCAGCCATGGCTGTGGCGTAGATCTCAGCCTCACAACTAGAGCTGAGAACAGAAGACGAGCGTGTAGACCGCCAAGAAACAGAGCCAGAGCCAAGACTGAAGGTGTAACCCTGTGACGACCGCTGTGTAGCCTGGTCGTCAACCCAAGACGCATCAGCGTGTCCAGTGAGGACAACGTCACCCCGTCCTCCAAGCACGAGCCCCATGCCTGATGTACTGCACAGGTAGCGCAGTACCCTCTTTGCAGCATCCCAGTGCACCTTTCGGTGCCTACCAGGAGCCACGTAGCGAGCCAGAAGGCCAAGAGGGTATGCAAGGTCAGGTCGAGTGCAGGTCATCAGGTACATGAGGCAGCCCACTAGCTCTGGGTAAGGACCACTCGGCTCTACAGACTCGTCCGAAGGTGGAGCTGAGAGCGAGTGACCTATAGCCAGAGGAGTGGACTGTGGGGAGGACCAGGTGAAGCCGAAGCGCTGAAGGACCTGCTGCACCATGTGTGACTGAGTCAGTGTGATGGTGCGGCGTGCTCTGTCCCGGGTGATCTGCAAGCCAAGGTAGCTGCGCAGCTCACCCAGGTCTGTGCACGTGTGTCTCTTCTGCAGCTCCGACTTCACCAGGGCGAGAGCCTCAGTGTCAGCAGTGGCAAAGACCAAGTCGTCCACGTACACGAGGATGTAGAACGGCAGCAGCGAAGTGTCGGTGCGCAGAAACAGCGACGGGTCAGCAGTCGAAGGAGCAAACCCAAGAGCCGCAAGTGTCGTCCTTAGTGTGTCGTGCCACTCACGAGGCGCCTGGCGGAGGCCGTAGACTGGCCGCTGGAGGCTCCACTGGGTACCAGGAGGGAACGACCCAGTGAAGCCAGGTGGGCGGCGCAGCCAGATCTCCTCGTGCAGGCTGCCCTGTAAGAAGGCTGTGCTGAAGTCAAGAGAGTGAAGCTCGTAGTCACGCTGAGCGGCAACGTGCAGCAGTACCCGAAGAGTGGTCATCTTCGGGGTGGGAGAGAAGGTCTGGAAGAAGTCAACTCCCTCTCGCTGACTGAAGCCTCGAGCAACGTAGCGAGCCTTGAAGACAGGCGGAGAACCCAGCGGCCGCTTCACCCTGAAAATCCACATGCCATCGACGATGTTCGCCCCGGGAGGGGGAACCCCATTGACGTAAGTGCATGTGGACTTCCAGGATGCCATCTCTGCGTCCATGGCTGCCTGCCACTGAGATGAGGCGCAGCGGCTGCAAGACACTCAAGGTCCTCGTGCCTGTCCTCAAGGACGTCCGTGCCAAGAGCACACTCACCCCCGACGGACGGAGGACAGACAGACTCAGAATCACCAACGAGGCTAGCAGCGTCGTCTAGACGACAGGCAACAGCAAAGTCAACAAGCTCAGCGACTAAGGCAGACACAGCAGCAGACTCAAACGACGGGTCAGTGACAAAAGTGGCTAGCAGACGCGTGACAGTAGGGTGCTCAGCACGAAACCGGTCAGACTCAGGGTCCGGAACGTCAGGCAAAGAAGACGCAGGAGGAGACGGCAGAGGAACACGCTGTGGAACAGAGGAAGGACGAAGTGCCATAATGTGCGTGCCAGGGACAGGAGGAGGACGCTCACGACTAACACGACCAGTGCGACCAGTGCGAACAGGCGAGACAGGACGGGACGCAGGCTCGCGACGCTCAGTAAGACCTCCTGTCTGCTCAGTGTAAGGAGAGGGAGCAGGCAGGGGGGAGCCTGGCTGTAACGGTAGGCCAGTGGAAGACGGCAGGCTAAGAACCTGGCGAAGCACTGTGTCAGGAGGCGGCAGAGATGACGGTGACAGCGGAGAGAAGAACAACCGCTGCGTAGCAGTGCCACCAGCACCAGTAGCTCCAGTGCCTCCAGCAGCTCCAGAACCTCCAGCAGCTCCAGACCCTCCAGCTCCAGCTCCTCGAGCGCCAGCACCACCAGCAGCCGCAGAACCTCCAGCGCCAGCACCGCCAGTACCAGCGTCACCAGCAGTAGCACGTCCAGAACTGGCAGCTCCAGTCCCAGTCTCTCCAGCAGCACCATTCCCAGAACCGGCACCTCCAGTCCCGACTGCTCTAGTACCTCCAGTACGAGCACCTCCGGGTCTAGCGGCTCCAGCACCTCCAGCAGACAAAGTACCCGCAGTACTCCCAGCTCCAGTGTCAGCAGCTCCAACAGCACCTCCTGCGGCAGGGTCAGCAGTACCACCAGCTCCAGCGTCCTCAGGCCCAGCGGCTCCAGCGTCGTCGGCACCTCTCGCACCAGCCCCAGTACCCTCTGAACCGGCACCCCCAGCCCCTGGGACGTCAGCAGAAGCGCCTCCAGCGGCAGAGCCCCGAGCTCCAGCAGCGCGACCCTGACGGTGGGCTAGCGTACCACTCGTGCAGCTGCTGTGGGGAGAGAGGCGCACGCGGACGAAGGCGGCCACTCCAAGGAGACTGCGCACAAGCAGTCTCAGTATCCTCAGGCGCCGCACCCCCAGACTCAGCACCCCCAGGCTCCTCACGCTCAGGCTCAGTACCCCTAGACTCAGTACCCCAAGACGGAGTACCACCAGTCGTCTCACGTTCAGGCTCAGCACCTCCAGACTCAGCACCCCCAGGCTCAGCACCCCTAGGCTCCGCACGCTCAGGCTCAGCACCCCTAGACGCAGCACCCCCAGGCTCAGCACCCCTAGGCTCCGCACGCTCAGGCTCAGCACCCCCAGACGCAGCACCCCTAGCAGCACCACCCCCAGCAGGACCTGAGTCACCAGTGACCTCAACAGGCTCAGGCACAGAGGGGTCTACCTGAGAAACACCTGAAGGAGCAGGACCAGGCATGGGGAGGGGGTCTACCTGGGGAGCACCTGGAGCGAGAAAGAGCGGCGGGGGGGGGGGGGGGGGCGAGCAGCAGGGAGGGAAAGAGACGCAAAGAGACGGAAAGAGGACCGACTCGTCGAAGGTGACGTCCTGAGACGCAAAGACACGGCGCGAAGCGGGGTCGTAAAACTGCCAGCCAGGCGCGTCAGGAGGAAAACCAAGGAAGACGCAGGGAATGGCGCGAGCGGAGAGCTTGTCCGCAGTGGTATCGCGGACAAAGGCACGAGCACCCTAGACCCGGAAACGCGACGCATCGCCAACCTCCCCCGTCCACAGCAGTGTGGGCGAGGTCTCCGGCAAGGAGACACGGGGCCAGAGGTTGAGCTGATGCGCGGCGTACCGGACCGCAAACGGCCACAGAAAATGGGGGGCAGCCGCATGGATCATGGAGGTACAAGCGACCTCCATGACTAAGCCAATGCGGCGCTCAGCAACCCCATTGTGCTGCGGAGAGGCCGGAAGCGTGAACGACTGGCGGATGCCGTGCTCCTCACAGAAAGCTCGCAAGAGGTCGGAGGTGAACTCACCACCTCTGTCAGAGTGCAGACGTAGGACAGGAAAGTCCGACTGGAACCGCTCGCGGAGCTGGAGACGAACAGCGCGGATCCAGGGGATCAGAACATCAGGGACCTGACCCTTGCTGCGCAAGGGGAAGACCGTGGTGTAACGCGTGAAGTCGTCGACGACCAGCAGGAAGTACCGCTCGCGGCCCTGCCCCTGGACGCGGGCTGGGCCCCACACGTCCAGGTGAAGAGTCTGCAGTGGAGCCTCTGTGGGAGGGAACGAGGAGGAGTGAGGAGCGGCGCGCTGCCGCCCCTCGACGCAAGGAATGCAGGGCGGCGCAGGCGAGGGTGGGAGAGTGGGCAGAGACCTGGGAAGACCAGAGACCAGGAGGCGAGAGTGCATGCCACGAAGGCGCGGCAGGGAGGGGTGACCAAGGCGGTGGTGCCAGAGGAGAGTCTGGTGCGACAGACGGCGACACTCACACTGGGTAGCTACCTGAGCGGACGCGTACAGCTGAGGAGACACAGGGGTGTAGCGCGACACAGTGGTGAGGGTGTACAGACTGGACCCTGGCGCACGTGTGAACGTGGCCAGGTGGCGGCCTGTCCTAGAGCACGTACAGATCGCCACACGCTGTCCTCCAGGAGTAAAGGTGTCAACCCAATGATCCTGAAGGACGGCGTTGCTCACCAGGTTCGTAGAGAACGAGGGGATGTGGAGACCTGACAGCTCACCGGACGGGACCGCCGGACACGGGAGCACAGTGCAGGACCGTGCAAGCACTGGGCCCCAGAGGGGTCAGCCAGTGAGACAGGGACAGGTGCAGGGAGGGGAGTGACTGTGGTGCTGTCGCGAAAGAAACAGCGGGAAGCACCTAAGTCAAGCGTGAAGGTGTGCAAAGCCTCAGCAGGCGCAGTACCAGAGAGAGTAGACTCACTAGCACCTAGGGCTGCAGTCTCTATACCTGGGTCAGGTGGGACACACAAGTAGCAGTCACCCTCAGCACTAACAGTCAATGCATACATGGTAGCAAGAATTGCATCATAGTCAAGATCAAAGATAGGAACATCACGCCTAAGCAGGTCTGCCCAGTTGGGGAACTCAGTGGCATCAGGAAACTTGGCGCGCCAGGCGTCGCTAAGCCTAGCGAAGCAGCGGTACTCAGTGTGAAAACCGTTGCATGGGCGACCAGCGCGGGGACCGGCGCGAATGACATAGGGGCAGCGACCAGGACCCCCAGACGCCCCACGCTGAGCGTACCAGTCATGAAGCTGCTGAGACGTGGGGGTATGACGCTGACGCTGCTGCTGCTGCTGCTGCTGCTGCTGTGGCTGCTGCTGCTGCTGCTGCTGCCACCACTGGAGCTCCCCTTCGGGCCGGCCGCACCCCAGCCCCCACCTCCGCCACCACTACCGCTGCCTCCTCCCCCACTACCACCGCTGCCTCCTCCACCGCTCCCAGTCCCACCGCCGCCCCACCCACCGCCTCGACCCCCAAAACCACCCCCACGACCACCCCCACCGCCTCCACCACCGCTCACTCCACCGCCACCTCCACCACCCCTGCCACCCTTGCCGCCCCTGGTGCCGCTGCGCTTCCCACTAGGAGCGGAAGCAGCTGCGACCTTCTCAGCACCAAGGAGGTCGACGGCAGCAGCAGCAGAGGCGTAGGAGGGGGCAAGAGGGGAGGGGGAGCACCCCTCAAAGAGGGGAGTGCGAGGAGTGCCACGAGCAGCACCTACAGCGAGGATGTTCTTTTCTGCTGCTAGGAGCTGCTGCTCGAAGTCGGCTAGAGTGAGAGTGGTAGGGTCTTTGGCGAGGAAGTGGTCCCTGACTGAACTGAGAGTGTCAGGGAGGCGGGTGACGAGGATGTAGAGGGTAAAGTACAACGGGGGGGGGGGGGGGGTTCTTGGCGAGGAAGTCGTCTTTAAGGGTGGCACGAAAGCGAGTGTCACTAGCGCGGAGGTGAGAGATAAGGTCCTCAGCGGTGGCAAACGAGGACAGGTCTGGGAACAGGTAGGGCAGGATGAGACGACCTACGGCTGCAGTGGCTGGGGACGAATAGCGCGCAACTACAGCGTCATACAGTGCCTTAGCAGTCTTGTGCTGGCTAAAATGCGCGCGCTCAGTGATCGGCAGATGATTGCGAATAGCAAGGCGCGCAGCAGCATCGCGAGTCTGCCACTGTGAGCGGTCAAGAGCAGGAGCAGTGTCAGCAGGAGCAGCGGCAGTGCCAGACGCGTGATCGAACAGTGAAACGCCGTCTTTTGCATCAGTCATAAGAAACAGTTGCAGGTCGTCGAGCCAAGTGGCAAACTCAATCGGGCGACCGTCAGGCTCAAACGCGAGAACATTAAGCGTCGCCATAATCGCAGCGCAGGCGAAGGCAGCAGGCAAAGGCAGTAGGCGAAGGCAGCAGGCAGAGGCAGCAGGCACAGGCAGCAGGCAAAGGCAGCAGGCACAGGCAGCAGGCACAGGCAGCAGGCACAGGCAGCAGGCAAGGGCGGCGCGCAAAGCAGCCGCAAGCTGCGCGTGGGCTGTCTGGGCGATGCACTAGCAGCGCAGGTAGCGCGCGGGTGGGGCAAGCGGCCGCGGCAGTAGGGATGGCGGCGCGCGGGGCTGCGGGGCAGCGCGACGGGCGGCGCGTGGGGCCGCGGGGCTGCACGGCGGGCAGCGCGCGGGGCTGCGGGGCAGCGCGGGAGGCGGCGCGAGGGGGGGGGGCCGCGGGGCAGCGAGACGGGCAGCGGCAGGGTGCGCGCGGGGCTGCAGGGCAGCGAGATGGGCGGCGCGCGGGGCTGCGGGGCAGCGCGACGGGCTGGCAAGGCGCGCGCGGGGCTGTGGGGCAGCGCAACGGGCGGCGCGCGGGGCTGGCCTACTACCCGACAGGTGACCAAGGCAGTTGACAAGGAGAAGGTGGACCTGGCCTACTACGCGACAGGTGACATGGCAGCTGACTTCCTGACGAAGCGACTGCCACGCCAGCAGTACCAGCACTGCTCCGAACTCAGCGGAGTAGTCAAGCAGGTCAAGTCGAGCTACGGCCAGGAGTGAAGGGGGGTGTTACGAATAGTGAAATATGATTGTGCACTCCTAACCGCAGCAAAGCGAAGCACACAGTATCGAGGCACGAACGCGAAGAGTCATAGTTGACTCGAAGTAGCGCACACAGTTGGAATGGATATGGACCGTCGGAGCAGACGGCATCAAGCAGTTGCATGAACGAGAGAATTGGCGGGAACACTTTCATAACTGCTCAAGCCGCACTGTTGGGTTTGAATTTGAATAAGGGAATGTACCCCTTAGAGTACATGGCTAGCTAGGTCGTTTCGTATTCCCCTTGTACTACTATTTATATGCTTATATCTGCATATTTCAATTCATCTCAAACATTTTACATTCACTCTGTTTTGAGGTCAAGGGCCCACCACTACCAACAAGTTGTGTGCGAACCTTCCTGAGGTGATCCTAGGGTCGATCAACTTCTGATCGTAACATATAGATGGGGTGGTGGGGAACGGTAGAGAAGCCCGGGTCACCACCACCGCCATCAACGGAGATGCCAACGCGAGAATCCATGCGTTTGTGTGCGTGCGAGTAGAAGACGAGCTCCAGCACGACTCAAGACGGGTTGTTGACATCTTTAACTCCATTTTGAAGCCTGATTTGGACTCTTGCTGAAATAAAATCTTATAGCTATTCAAAGCATGTAGTATTTGCTAGTAATTCATGTGGATGCACAATCTGTAGATGTTGAAATGGCTGAGTATAATGTGTTCATTTTTAGCTCTTTACTTGTCGTGAAAATGTCAAGGACGCGGTGTACTTGAAACCTCGTCACGTACGTTACCCCAAATCGCTCCAGGCGACGCGTGCTCAGCATCATCAATCTCGCCAACAGGCGGGCCAACTCCCTCCAGCAGCGAAGCAACCTTCCTCCCACCCTGACCAGATTGCCCCATTCACTTCCACCTTTCCCTTCCACCCCTCGACACGCCTCAGCTCGCAACCCCCATCCACTGCATTACCGCCAGCCACTTCCAGCCAGCTCCACTGCATTCACATTAGCTAATCCCTATGTCTGCTACGAACCGCCTAGTCGGACCTCAGGAACTCCATTCTCTCGTGTCAATCACGTCTAAGCGTAGTCCGTACGCTAATCTTTGGCAATGGCGGCTCAAGCGAGGCGCAGTCCGCCTTCACGTTGGAGGCCAGCTCCAGTTCCGAACTATGCTAACGGCTATAAATTAGACGCTGCGACTCACCTCAATCATCACAGTTTCTGTCTCCGTTTTCTCTTTCGTGCCTTCGATTTCGCATATTAAGAACCTTGCGGCTCACGGATTTGAATCCTCCTGTGTGATTAACGTGCAAGGTTAGCTTTTCACCGCGTATTGTTAGTCTCAGGCAGATCGGTACAACTGAGATACGATCATCCAACCGATTTCTCAATGGCCAACGTTTGGCTTCACTCGGCTCGCAAGCTGCTTCCTCTCACTCTCTCCGTCCTGCTCCTCCTCGCCGTCACCAACGTCAGCGCCGCGCGGCCTATCCTGCACCCGTCCCCCTCCGACACCAGCGCGGATTCCGCCGTATCCCCGCACAGGGTGGAGCGGAAGCTGTTCAGCTGGGACGGCGTGACCGTCGATCAGATCATTGCCGGCAGCCTGGGCACGATCGACGGTCCAGAGGACGACGAGGTGACGACGAAGATCGTGGAGATATTCATGAACGCGGGGTACAACGTGATGGTCATTCAGAGCGACCACTCCGTGCAGGGCGACCCGGCGTCCGCGGCGGTGGAGGTGTGGCACTTCTGGGATAACTCCGAGTTCACCGTGTATTACAAGCAGGGCCCCTTCTCTGTGGAGAATCTTGGGAATGGCGGGTACGAGAACTGGGCGTTCGGAGGCAACTGGGTGCGCTACGGCGCGGATGAGAAGGTCGTCGTGTTCTCCTGATTTAGTTACTGATATGCTTTTGTTCCTAGAGCCTTGGCGTAGGGTCAGATGATGCCTAGCAGATGTGACCAGTTATTGAGCTGCCACTGCTTCCTGGTGTGCTTGTTGCTGAAAGTCAGGCTTGTCTCTTGTCTCATGGTGCGTGTGCTTGTATTTGGGGATGCTTTTACATGAAATTCTGCTGCACATACTACCATCTTAAGACTGAGCACCGTGGTGGGTGTTCTAAATTGACGCTGTTCCCCACCAAGGCACATTTGGAGCACGCATGCGAGTCAGTTGCATTCACATCACGTGGTGCACACAGGCAAAACGGCATCTACCCTACATACAGCACACAAAAGCATGCCACCCACTCAAGTACCTATCCACTGCTATACCACTGCATTGGTCCACAGCAGAGAGGCCCTTCTCTCAATCGATCCCTGCTCGGCTCGACACGTGGCGCGATCTCCTCCCTCCCTTGTCCTTGCTGGCATTGCGTGACGCGCGCCTCACCCCTCCCCCTCGCACCGCCTGCGCTGCCTGCTGCCGCTGCCTCTCCAGCTGCCTCTGCTGCTTCTGCCCTGCCCGCCCACTCACCCTCCTGCTCACCCCGTTTCCAACTGTACTGCCATGTGTGGATTTCCCCATGCCCTCGTCCCCATCCCCCTCTTGAAGTTGATTGTCATCATTGCTGTCGTTCCCACCTTCACTACCATCCTCCTCCTCTGCACCCTCACCGGTGGGCTCACCCTCGTTTTCGTCTTCATCAATATCCTCTTCCTCCTCCTCCTCCTCCTCCTCCTCCTCATCCTCCTCCTCATCCTCCTCCTCATCTTCCTCTTGGTTCCCCTCCATGCCATTCTCTTTGCCTTCCAAGTGACTTGTCTCCCTCCACTGCGACTCTTCCATGTACTGAAGGGGGCACACACGAGAGGGGGGAAGGGGACAGATGCAGTAAGAGGGGGGAGGGTTTATGGTTGAGCGAGAAGACAGAAGGATGAATGTGATGGACACACACATCATCACATGCACCCACGCGCGTTCACCCACCAGCTGAACACTTTTCTTTGTTGATGTGGCTTGCAGCATGATTTCAAAGCTGAAAATGATGAAGAGCGGATTTTTTTAATTCGAAGCACGTTGGCCAGCTCACATGTTTCACAGAGCAGGTTGGCCAGCTCACATGTTTCACTCGAAGCAGGTTGGCCAGCTCACATGTTTCACTCTGTGAAAGATGTGATTTTATAGACGAGTGGGAAAAAAAATCTCTCTGCCTGAACCAGACTAAGGTATCTTCCCCAAACTCCCGCTGCACTCGTGTTTTAACTCAGCGTTCGACCATTCCACCTTAGCAGTAAAGCATTCCACCTCACCACTCACCTGCTCCAGCTCAGCCTCGTTCTGCATGCTGAACCCACTCGCTGCCAGCTGTCTGTCCAGAGGCCCCGTCCCTGTCACCGCCCCCACCACCTCCCTCCGCCCTCCCCTCCTCCCACCCCCTCTCCTCTCCGCCTTCCTCCCTGCCACTTCTTCCTTCCTGCTCCCCATCGCTGCATCTCCACCACCACCACCACCACCACCACCACCAGCAGCACTGTCTGAAGGCCCAGCAGCGAGCATGAGCGCCTCAATCACCGCTCTGCACGCCTCCCATTCGCCCTCTGCTGCCCCTTCTCTCCCCTCCCCTGATACTTCTTCCCCCTTTTCAGCTGCCTCGGCATTCCCACCGCTCCCCTCCTTCTCCCCACTGCTCTCCTCTCGAACCTCTCCATCAGCGCCCTCCTCTCTCACACGCCCCTCCTCTTCCTCCTCCCTGTCACCTGCCTCGTCTGCACCATCCTCTGCTCTTTCCCTCGCTCGCTCCACCAGTGCCTTGACGGCTGAGAACGAAGGCCTCCATGTCCCCTCCTCCTCCTCTTCCTCCTCTTCCTCTTCCTCCTCCTCCTCTTCCACCTCTTTCTCCTCGTTCCCCTGTTTCTCCTCCTCTTTCTCTGCCTCGTCCCCATCCTGATCCTCCTCCCCTCTACCATTTTCTCTCTCCTCTTCCTTGTTGCCTTCCCCCCCGCCTGTTGAGAGAACATGAGTACAAGGGACAAAAGGAGAGCTCGGAATAAGGACGAACACAAGGATGCAGAGGGGTGCCAAGGTGTTGAATCGAAGAAGGATAAATAGAGGGATTCAGTGCGGTGACTCAGGCACGGGACCAGGTGAGGGGGCCGGAGCAGGGAAGGCAGGTGCAGGGGCGGTAAGAGTATAGAGACGGACAGGAAGGGAAGGGCAGAGGGGAGAAGCACAGAGGGGGAAAGCACAGAGGGGGAAAGCACAGAGGGGGAAAGCACAGAGGGGGAAAGCACAGAGGGGGAAAGCACAGAGGGGGACAGAGGCGGAAAGCATAAAGTAGGAAATACAGAGGGGGAAAGCACAGAGGGGAAAGCGCAGCGGGTCGAGGCAAGGGCAGAGGCAGAAAGGGTGGAGAAAGCACACCTGACAGAGCTAAGGCGGTTTCCAAGGCTGGGTGTTGAGGTCTCTTGGGGGCGAAGTTGAATCTGCAAGGAGCAGGTGGAGGGAGGGGTGAGGAGAGGTGGGTGGGGGGGAAGGTGGAGGAAGAAAGAGGAGCAGTGGAAGAGTTGTATGTGGAGAGGTGGGTGGGGCGGGACGGGAAGGGGAGGTGGACGGGGTACATGACAGGGCAGCGAATGTGAGTGAGCGGGTGAGAGAGGGTTGGGGATCAGCAATTGGCGACGCATGGCTGGCCTTCCATGCATGGCTGGCCTACCATGCATGGCTGGCCTACCATGCATGGCTGGCCTACCATGCACGGCTAAGGCAGCCGTTCTTTACAGACTTTGAATGTTAGAATGAAAAAATGAAAGAATAAAAGAAATGAGTAATAGAAAGCGCCTGTAACAAAAATGCTGGCGTACCGGCGGCCAAAGAACTTGAAGATGCACTCCACGTCTCGGTCAAAGTACCTGGAGGGTGTGCGTGATGCGGCCGCAGGGAGGAGGTGGGCCGCATGAACAGAGACGTAATGTTGAATACAGACGTAATGTTGAATACAGACGTAATGTTGAATACAGACGTAATGTTGAATACAGACGTAATGTTGAATACAGACGTAATGTTGAATACAGACGTAATGTTGAATACAGACGTAATGTTGAATACAGACGTAATGTTGAATACAGACGTAATGTTGAATACAGACGTAATGTTGAATACAGACGTAATGTTGAATACAGACGTAATGTTGAATACAGACGTAATGTTGAATACAGACGTAATGTTGAATACAGACGTAATGTTGAATACAGACGTAATGTTGAATACAGACGTAATGTTGAATACAGACGTAATGTTGAATACAGACGTAATGTTGAATACAGACGTAATGTTGAATACAGACGTAATGTTGAATACAGAAGTAGTGAAAGAGAGGGGAATGAAGGGGAGAAACTGCAGCAGGCAGGGACTTGCATGCGGAAAAGACATTCAAGTGGAAACTGGAAGAGCGTGAAGGCATGGGTGCACTGTAATTGATGGGCATGTGTAGGGGTGAGTGCATGTTTCTGCAAGGGGTTGAGTGCATGTTTCTGCAAGGGGGTGAGTGCATGTTTCTGCAAGGGGGTGAGTGCATGTTTCTGCAAGGGGGTGAGTGCATGACTGAGTGCGCATGGGGATGATGTGTGCATGAGCACATGGGCACATGAGCGCATGGGCACATGAGCGCATGCGTGAAGGGGTAAGCACAGTACATCTTGGCATTGCGGTGGGAGATGGAGACCATCTGAGGGAAGTCGATCATTGTTATCCTCTCCTCCTCATCCACCTGATGCCATACCATGCCATGCCATGCCATGCCATGCCGTGCCACGGACACACCAGGGATAGATGCGCACACATTGCAACAGGTAAGACAAATGGGGTCCAAATCCATGACATTGAACCAAAATGAACTGTCAGCTCACTGTTGAATTGAACTTGTTGTGGTCACTCGCAATGTGCTGTCGTGCTGGCTGCCTACCACAGGTTCAACTCGTTTTAGTCACTCACAGAGACGCCGATCCTAACTCACGGTAAGCTTAGAAACGATAAGTCATCCAGAGCAACGCTGAGCGCATTTCAGCCAATCACATGCACGTCCGAGTTCTTACAAGCAGGTTGAACTCGTTAAAGTCACTCACAAGCAGGTTGAACTCGTTAAAGTCACTCACAAGCAGGTTGAACTCGTTAAAGTCACTCACAAGCAGGTTGAACTCGTTAAAGTCACTCACAAGCAGGTTGAACTCGTTAAAGTCACTCACAAGCAGGTTGAACTCGTTAAAGTCACTCACAAGCAGGTTGAACTCGTTAAAGTCACTCACAAGCAGGTTGAACTCGTTAAAGTCACTCACAAGCAGGTTGAACTCGTTAAAGTCACTCACAAGCAGGTTGAACTCGTTAAAGTCACTCACAAGCAGGTTGAACTCGTTAAAGTCACTCACAAGCAGGTTGAACTCGTTAAAGTCACTCACAAGCAGGTTGAACTCGTTAAAGTCACTCACAAGCAGGTTGAACTCGTTAAAGTCACTCACAAGCAGGTTGAACTCGTTAAAGTCACTCACAAGCAGGTTGAACTCGTTAAAGTCACTCACAAGCAGGTTGAACTCGTTAAAGTCACTCACAAGCAGGTTGAACTCGTTAAAGTCACTCACAAGCAGGTTGAACTCGTTAAAGTCACTCACAAGCAGGTTGAACTCGTTAAAGTCACTCACAAGCAGGTTGAACTCGTTAAAGTCACTCACAAGCAGGTTGAACTCGTTAAAGTCACTCACAAGCAGGTTGAACTCGTTAAAGTCACTCACAAGCAGAGTGAACTCGTTAAAGTCACTCACAAGCAGGTTGAACTCGTTAAAGTCACTCACAAGCAGGTTGAACTCGTTAAAGTCACTCACAAGCAGGTTGAACTCGTTAAAGTCACTCACAAGCAGGTTGAACTCGTTAAAGTCACTCACAAGCAGGTTGAACTCGTTAAAGTCACTCACAAGCAGGTTGAACTCGTTAAAGTCACTCACAAGCAGGTTGAACTCGTTAAAGTCACTCACAAGCAGGTTGAACTCGTTAAAGTCACTCACAAGCAGGTTGAACTCGTTAAAGTCACTCACAAGCGGATTGAACTCGTTAAAGTCACTCACAAGCAGGTTGAACTCGTTAAAGTCACTCACAAGCAGGTTGAACTCGTTAAAGTCACTCACAAGCAGGTTGAACTCGTTAAAGTCACTCACAAGCAGGTTGAACTCGTTAAAGTCACTCACAAGCAGGTTGAACTCGTTAAAGTCACTCACAAGCAGGTTGAACTCGTTAAAGTCACTCACAAGCAGGTTGAACTCGTTAAAGTCACTCACAAGCAGGTTGAACTCGTTAAAGTCACTCACAAGCAGGTTGAACTCGTTAAAGTCACTCACAAGCAGGTTGAACTCGTTAAAGTCACTCACAAGCAGGTTGAACTCGTTAAAGTCACTCACAAGCAGGTTGAACTCGTTAAAGTCACTCACAAGCAGGTTGAACTCGTTAAAGTCACTCACAAGCAGGTTGAACTCGTTAAAGTCACTCACAAGCAGGTTGAACTCGTTAAAGTCACTCACAAGCAGGTTGAACTCGTTAAAGTCACTCACAAGCAGGTTGAACTCGTTAAAGTCACTCACAAGCAGGTTGAACTCGTTAAAGTCACTCACAAGCAGGTTGAACTCGTTAAAGTCACTCACAAGCAGGTTGAACTCGTTAAAGTCACTCACAAGCAGGTTGAACTCGTTAAAGTCACTCACAAGCAGGTTGAACTCGTTAAAGTCACTCACAAGCAGATTGGACTCGTTAAAGTCACTCACAAGCAGGTTGAACTCGTTAAAGTCACTCACAAGCAGGTTGAACTCGTTAAAGTCACTCACAAGCAGGTTGAACTCGTTAAAGTCACTCACAAGCAGGTTGAACTCGTTAAAGTCACTCACAAGCAGGTTGAACTCGTTAAAGTCACTCACAAGCAGGTTGAACTCGTTAAAGTCACTCACAAGCAGGTTGAACTCGTTAAAGTCACTCACAAGCAGGTTGAACTCGTTAAAGTCACTCACAAGCAGGTTGAACTCGTTAAAGTCACTCACAAGCAGGTTGAACTCGTTAAAGTCACTCACAAGCAGGTTGAACTCGTTAAAGTCACTCACAAGCAGGTTGAACTCGTTAAAGTCACTCACAAGCAGGTTGAACTCGTTAAAGTCACTCACAAGCAGGTTGAACTCGTTAAAGTCACTCACAAGCAGGTTGAACTCGTTAAAGTCACTCACAAGCAGGTTGAACTCGTTAAAGTCACTCACAAGCAGGTTGAACTCGTTAAAGTCACTCACAAGCAGGTTGAACTCGTTAAAGTCACTCACAAGCAGGTTGAACTCGTTAAAGTCACTCACAAGCAGGTTGAACTCGTTAAAGTCACAATGGATGAGCCCCACCGCTGCGAGGCGGATGATGAGGGAGAGAACCTGATCAAACACCACCTGCGGCCGCTGTAACTCCCGCACCTGCACGCTGTCGGGAGGGGGGAGAGGGGGGGCAGGGGGAGGGGGGAGTGGGGGTTGGGGTGTGAGCAGGAGGAGGTTTAGGGGATGATAAGGCAGATTGTTTTTGAGAATTATAAAAACTAATTTGCGATGAGGGAGAGCACCTGGTCGAATACCACCTGCGGCCTCTGTAATTACCGCACCTGGACACTGTGGGGTGGGGGGAAGGGGAGGGGGGTGGGGTGTGGAGGGGCGAGTGAATGAGGTGAGTGGAGGGCAGCTTGAGAGTGGCTGGCAGGGAGAGAAACAGGAAGATGTCCGAAGTTCTGGAACCAGGCTGAGGGAGACGGTTTGAGACGGAGGAAGCAAGAGGTCGATTGACAGGCACTGCATGGAAGAAACGCTTTGAAAGGAACCCTCAGCATAGACAAATGTGCGCGGGATGCTGTGTTAACATTATTGCAGCAATGATGGTGGTAATGATTACAGTGGAAAGGCCTTGACGAGGGTCATGATGACGCAGTGGCGGTTGCAGTCCACCGCACCCGGCACTGGAAAGCCCCTCTCCCCCAACGCCTGCCCTCACCTCATGGGGTGTGAATAACAGCATGCACACGTGGTAGGGTGAAAGCGTGACGGCATGAATGGATGGGGAGGTGCAGCGTGGCCATAAGTTAAGGGAGGGGAGGATGCTTGCCAGCTAGCACAGCACAGGACACAGCACCGCCCAGACGGACCGGTGCATGCAAGAAGATGATTGGAAAAAAACTTCGGGGAGGGCGAGGGTGAAGCAGGGAGGGCCGTGAAAGAGAGAACCTTGAGGAAGGCGAGCTCCTTGAGGGCAGCGAGGCGCGAGAGGTAGAGCCAGTTGTGGGGGAGTCAGCTTTGAGAACTCCCAACGGCGAGGGAGCGAGAGAGAAAGAGGGAGAGCAATACAGGTACCTTGTGGTCATTGTCTCTAGCGGTCATTGTCTGTAGCGGTCATTGTCTCTAGCGGTCATTATCTCTAGCGGTCATTGTCTTTTGCGGTCATTATCTCTAGCGGTCATTATCTCTAGCGGTCATTATCTCTAGCGGTCATTATCTCTAGCGGTCATTATCTCTAGCGGTCATTATCTCTAGCGGTCATTATCTCTAGCGGTCATTATCTCTAGCGGTCATTATCTCTAGCGGTCATTGTCTCTGCCTTCCTTTATCAAAACGATGACGGCTAGAGCAAGCGCACCTTGATGAAAGCGAACTCCTTAAGTGCTGCGAGGCGTGAGAGGTAGAGCCAGCTGTGTTGCACTGCAGTCACCTTTGAGAACTCCCAGCGGCGAGATAGCGAGAGAGAGGGAGAGGAAGGGCACCTTAAGGAAGGCGAACTCCTTGAGAGCGGCGAGGCGCGAGAGGTAGAGCCAGTTGTGTGCGCGGCGGTGGCGCAGGTAGTCGCGCTTGGCCTTCACGTTGCGGAATGATGTGCGGCCCAAGCGGTGCAGCTTCATCACCAGCACCTCACCCTCCGGCCCTTCCACCTCGTATATGTCTGGGGGAGGAGGGAGCAAGGGAGAAGGGGAGGAAGGAAAGATTTAGAGTCGATTAAAAAGACAAGACACCCAGAAGGTGCAGCTTCATCACCAGCACGTCACCCTCCGGTCCCTCCACCTCGTATATGTCTGCGAGAGGAGGGGAGGGGGGGTGATGGGAGCGGGGAGGGGAGGGGAGGGGAGGAGAGGAGAGTAAGAAGGAGGAGAGTTTGGGTTGACTAAACATCACCCAGAAAGTGCAGCTTCATCACCATAACCCCCTCCACCTCGTCAGCTTCATCACCATAACCCCCTCCACCTCGTCAGCTTCATCACCATAACCCCCTCCACCTCGTCAGCTTCGTCACCACAACCCCCTCCACCTCGTCAGCTTCATCACCATAACCCCCTCCACCTCGTCAGCTTCATCACCATAACCCCCTCCACCTCGTCAGCTTCATCACCATAACCCCCTCCACCTCGTCAGCTTCATCACCATAACCCCCTCCACCTCGTCAGCTTCATCACCATAACCCCCTCCACCTCGTCAGCTTCGTCACCACAACCCCCTCCACCTCGTCAGCTTCATCACCATAACCCCCTCCACCTCGTCAGCTTCATCACCATAACCCCCTCCACCTCGTCAGCTTCATCACCATAACCCCCTCCACCTCGTCAGCTTCATCACCATAACCCCCTCCACCTCGTCAGCTTCATCACCATAACCCCCTCCACCTCGTCAGCTTCATCACCATAACCCCCTCCACCTCGTCAGCTTCATCACCATAACCCCCTCCACCTCGTCAGCTTCATCACCATAACCCCCTCCACCTCGTCTCCACCTCGTCTCCACCTCGTCTCCACCTCGTCTCCACCTCGTCTCCACCTCGTATACACCTGCCCCACAACGAAGGGGGGAAGGAGGAAGAGCGGGCGAGAGAGAGACGTCGCAGAGCTCAATTCACCCACTAACCCATTCACTGGACTCCTTGCCCCATCACTGCTCCTCATCTCCCCTCACCGCTGCTCACCCCTCCCCACCCCCACCTACCGGACTCCTTGCCGACGCCGATCTGCGGCCCCACGCCAGCAACGGTGCCGCGGTTGACGAGCGCCTTGATGGCCAAAAAGTCATACCCCAGATTCGTCAGGCGGTACCCGTCGTCTGGTGGAGAATGGGGGGATGGGAGTGGGCGCGGGAGGGAGTGGTGAGGGAGACAAGTGAGGGTCATTCGGTTGACCAGCGCCTTGATGGCCAAAAAGTCGTACCCCAGATTCGTCAGGCAGTAGCCGTCGTCTGGCACATGAAGGGGGGAATAGGGGGAGACATTGGTGGGGTCGATTAGACGAGTGAGGGTCATTCCGTTGACGAATCAAACGTCCTCCTAACCCAGGTTGGTACCCATCGTCTGCCCATGGAATGGAAGGTTTTGAGTCGATTCAAAACTCGACTTATTACAGAGGGCATCGGGGTAGAGGAAGAGAAAAGAAGAAATATGAGTGAATGAGGTGACTAATGAAATGGTGACTCTTGAGTCGACTCAAATGGCGTACCCCAGGTTCATCAGCCGATACCTGTCTCGGCTGTGGGGGGAGGGGAAAGGGTGGGAGGCGAAGGGAGAAAGGAAGAATATTGGAAGGAGTTTCACCAATAGGAAGGATATAAGGTGCGGTGGACAGGAGGGGTGCAGTGCAGAAGCGATGGGGGTATGACGAAGCAAGTGTGGCGATTGAGTCTTGCGTGGATTGAACGAGGGCAGAGGAAGCGAGTCGAATTGATGGGATATGGAATGGAAAGTGAGGAGTGGGCGGAGAGGAGAGCGAGGACGGCACGCGGGTGGGTGGGTGGGTGGGTGAGAGACATACACTTGGTGGAGTCGTGGTGCACCAGCTTGTGCCTCAGCAGCGTGCTCAGCGCCTTGTACGCCCCGCCCCGCCTGGCAGGTGCGCAGGAAAACGGGGAAACCGGGGGAGGGGGGAAGAGGAGGTGCAGAGTGAGAGAGGCGAGAATGACTTTTGAGTCGACTCAAAAGTCAGCTCACGGGGAAACCGGGGGAGGGGGGAAGAGGAGGTGCAGAGTGAGAGAGGCGAGAATGGTCTGGGCGGAGCGGGGGTTTTGGCAGGGTTTCGGTTTCGGGGTATAAGAGGGGGTGTGGCAAACTGGATGGGGGCTTGATTTTGAAAGAAGAAAGGGTGCGATTGACGAAGGAGGGCTGCGCTGGAAAAGAGATAAGAGGGAGAAGTGTGGGGAGACTGGGATGAAGAGCGATTCAGGGTTTAAGGGTTTGTCAGGGGCTACGAGCGCGAGCGCATTCCGGGATGCATAGCGGTTGGGAGGTGTAATGGGGAAGGTGGCTCACTTGAGGCTGGCGATTCGCTCGACGAGCTCCGATGGGACGATCTCGTGCTGCCACGTGTGCACGCCATGACACAGGACGTGGGGAGGGGGGAAAGGGGGGAAAGAGGGGAGAGTGGGTGGGGGGGGGGGGGCGCGGAGGATGGGAGGGATCTGGATTTGGACGCTTAGCTAAGCGCGCGGCCTAGAATGGGGTCTTAGAAAACGGCGGTGCTCAATCCGGCCGTCTATCTTGCCGTCTATATGCTGTCGTCTGTCCGGCCGTCTATCATGGAGCGAGGCTGGTGAGGTGCGACCGGGTGAAGGCGCAAGGGGGTTTGGGTTAACAGACTGAGGCGCTTGTTGCACACAGACACCGTCAGGTTTTATGCTCCGCGGGCTGATTGATTACACGAAAACCGTTGACCTAATGGAACTGGATTCCACGCGCCTGACTCGATCCCCGTTGGTGGCCGAAGTCTGTCACCAAAGCGCGGGCCGAAGTCGGTCATTCTTTAGGCAACACTGTTCCTCTGTCGTGAGGGAGCCTAAAGAAAAGGAATCCGCCGGGACGGACGGACGGACGTACGTTGCGCATGCCCATTTCGACGGCGGTGAGCACGCGGAACTCGTCCTTGGACAGGTACCGCAGTGCGTTCACGTCGAACTTCATCGCGCCGCGCGCTGCTGCCGCTGCTCGCCGGCACGGCGGCTTGGGGCGTCGGCGTGCTTGGTGGGTGGAAGCGAAAGAGAAAGAGCAATACGTTTAGCAGCAGTGCACTGGAGCACAAAGCAAAGAAACAACCAGACAGCACACAGCATCGCGCCGCAAACAGGAGGTTCTGAAGCATCACAGCTTCTGAAGCACCCCAAACACGTACCACAGACCAGTGAGTGGGGGAAAGTCGAAGGAGAATGCCTCGGTTTTGGGCTCTGGTGTGTGGTGAAGAGCATTAATGTTGAGAGCAGCCGAGGGTCGACTGCTGTCTCCCTCTCTACCCATCCCAACCCCTCCTATTTTTGTACCCACTATGCTGCAACTCCAATTCGCTATCGCACTGGCGGATTTACCGTTGCTGCAAGAACACTGATTCCTAAACGCTTGGCCCAGCGTATGTCTAGCATATGAGAAAATCTCAGGCGAGTATTTAGTGTATGGACGCCAGTGTACATGGGGGGGCGCGGCTGAATACTCGCCTATAGCAATTCGTGTTCCTGGAGTGATGTTCCTGGCGACGCGCGTACTTGCCTCGCCGCGAGTGTCTTTGTGCTCGCGGCGAGTGAATAGATTCTCGCCTTTTTGGACGAGTCACGATTCGGCCGATGGCGAACATTACGCGCACCGTGAAATTATCGCCTCGCGTCGTTACTCGAACGAGTCGGGCAAAAACGAGGCGAGTAACCTCGCTGTTTCCTCACTCGTAGAGGAGGGGCGTGAGGATCTTAGCAATGAGCCTCAGCAGCATGGCGCGGCGCAGCAGGGGGGATTCTCCCAATCCAGCAGCGCGCGAGCATCGCCAATGTTTCAGGCGCCTCAAGAGGCGCCTCAAATTTCGCACCAGGGCAGACCCCCCCAGTCCAGCAGCGAGCGAGCATCGCCAATGGTGGAGCACATTCGGTCCATGATCCGCTTCCGCGGCGGGCCCATCAGCGTCGCCGACTACATGGAACAGGCGAGTTGCTTTGCTTGTCGCGAAGCTGGGGTGCTATGTGATGTGATGTGATGTGATGTGATGTGAGTGGGGCGTCTGATCGCTCCTTGAGCCTTCTGCTCCGCATCCCCACAATATGCGTCCATGATCAATGTCCATCCACCCTCTCACACTCTCTCATCAAACCGTGCACACTGTACTCCACTCCACTCCACTCCACTCCACTCCACTCCACTCCACTCCACTCCACTCCACTCCACTCCACTCCACTCCACACAAGAGTTTCATCCCGCCTTCCAAAGCCCTCCCCCTCCCCCTCACACGTGCAGGTGTTAACGAGCAGCAGCGCAGGCGGGTACTACATGCACAGGGACGTGTTCGGCAGGGAGGGCGACTTCATCACGTCGCCTGAAATCTCCCAGATGTTCGGCGAGGTGCGGTGCACATGTGGAGGGCTTTAAAGGGGGGGCGAGCCGAGGTGGTGTTGTGAGTGGAGTGAGGAGGGCATGTGGTGTGGTGAGGCGCATGGGTGCATGGGTGCATGGGCGCATGGGTGCATGGGTGCATGGGCGCATGGGTGCATGGGTGCATGGGTGCATGGGCGCATGGGTGCATGGGTGCATGGGTGCATGGGCGCATGGGTGCATGGGTGCATGGGCGCATGGGTGCATGGGTGCATGGGTGCATGGGTGCATGGGTGCATGGGTGCATGGGTGCATGGGCGCATGGGTGCATGGGTGCATGGGTGCATGGGTGCATGGGTGCATGGGTGCATGGGCGCATGGGTGCATGGGTGCATGGGCGCATGGGTGCATGGGTGCATGGGCGCATTGGTGCATGGGTGCATGTGTGCATGGCAGTCGTCATTGACACCCGGATTGATTGGAGCGCTGGCACTGGCACACTCGCATGTGCATAGAGTCACAATTCTCACCAACCCACACGTGCTTGCACACTGCCCTCTTTTCCCTGCGTGCACGCTTCCCTGCGTGTCCTGTGCGACTACCAATATCCCTGCGTGTCCTGTGCGACTACCAATATCCCTGCGTGTCCTGTGCGACTACCAATATCCCTGCGTGTCCTGTGCGACTACCAATATCCCTGCGTGTCCTGTGCGACTACCAATATCCCTGCGTGTCCTGTGCGACTACCAATATCCCTGCGTGTCCTGTGCGACTACCAATATCCCTGCGTGTCCTGTGCGACTACCAATATCCCTGCGTGTCCTGTGCGACTACCAATATCCCTGCGTGTCCTGTGCGACTACCAATATCCCTGCGTGTCCTGTGCGACTACCAATATCCCTGCGTGTCCTGTGCGACTACCAATATCCCTGCGTGTCCTGTGCGACTACCAATATCCCTGCGTGTCCTGTGCGACTACCAATATCCCTGCGTGTCCTGTGCGACTACCAATATCCCTGCGTGTCCTGTGCGACTACCAATATCCCTGCGTGTCCTGTGCGACTACCAATATCCCTGCGTGTCCTGTGCGACTACCAATATCCCTGCGTGTCCTGTGCGACTACCAATATCCCTGCGTGTCCTGTGCGACTACCAATATCCCTGCGTGTCCTGTGCGACTACCAATATCCCTGCGTGTCCTGTGCGACTACCAATATCCCTGCGTGTCCTGTGCGACTACCAATATCCCTGCGTGTCCTGTGCGACTACCAATATCCCTGCGTGTCCTGTGCGACTACCAATATCCCTGCGTGTCCTGTGCGACTACCAATATCCCTGCGTGTCCTGTGCGACTACCAATATCCCTGCGTGTCCTGTGCGACTACCAATATCCCTGCGTGTCCTGTGCGACTACCAATATCCCTGCGTGTCCTGTGCGACTACCAATATCCCTGCGTGTCCTGTGCGACTACCAATATCCCTGCGTGTCCTGTGCGACTACCAATATCCCTGCGTGTCCTGTGCGACTACCAATATCCCTGCGTGTCCTGTGCGACTACCAATATCCCTGCGTGTCCTGTGCGACTACCAATATCCCTGCGTGTCCTGTGCGACTACCAATATCCCTGCGTGTCCTGTGCGACTACCAATATCCCTGCGTGTCCTGTGCGACTACCAATATCCCTGCGTGTCCTGTGCGACTACCAATATCCCTGCGTGTCCTGTGCGACTACCAATATCCCTGCGTGTCCTGTGCGACTACCAATATCCCTGCGTGTCCTGTGCGACTACCAATATCCCTGCGTGTCCTGTGCGACTACCAATATCCCTGCGTGTCCTGTGCGACTACCAATATCCCTGCGTGTCCTGTGCGACTACCAATATCCCTGCGTGTCCTGTGCGACTACCAATATCCCTGCGTGTCCTGTGCGACTACCAATATCCCTGCGTGTCCTGTGCGACTACCAATATCCCTGCGTGTCCTGTGCGACTACCAATATCCCTGCGTGTCCTGTGCGACTACCAATATCCCTGCGTGTCCTGTGCGACTACCAATATCCCTGCGTGTCCTGTGCGACTACCAATATCCCTGCGTGTCCTGTGCGACTACCAATATCCCTGCGTGTCCTGTGCGACTACCAATATCCCTGCGTGTCCTGTGCGACTACCAATATCCCTGCGTGTCCTGTGCGACTACCAATATCCCTGCGTGTCCTGGGCGACTACCAATATCCCTGCACTCTCCCTGCCCCTCCTCCTACCCCCCCCACTTTCCATCCCCCTGCCCCTCCGTCTGCCCCTCCCCCTGCCCCTGCCCCTACCTCTGCCCTTCCCCCTGCCCCTGCCCCGCCCCCTGTGCGGCATCAGATGGTGGCAGTGTGGGCGATGATGACATGGCAGCAGCTGGGCGCGCCTGCTAGAGTGCGACTAGTGGAGCTGGGTCCAGGCAGGGGCACACTCATGGCTGACCTGCTGCGCGTGAGTGGTGTGGCAGTGGCAGTGGCAGTGGCAGTGGTAATGGTAATGGTAATGGTAATGGTAATGGTAATGGTAATGGTAGTGATCATATTGGCAGTGGCGTTGCAACAAGGTGCAGTAGAGAGTGTAGTGCGTCTGCTGGAGCTGGGTCCGAGCAGGGGCACGCTCATGGCTGACCTGCTGCGCGTGAGTTGCATTGGTGGTACCGTTGGTGGTAGTATTAGTGATGCTATACGGTGCAGTGCGGTTGAGAGCGACGTTCACATCAGTGTAAGGAAGGATCGGTGTCAGGTAGACAGGAAACAACCTGTTTTATCCCTTTGACGCTTCACCGTTGCCTCCCCTCTCCCGCCCTGTGCACTCTCGTGCTGCTTCTCCTCACTTTCGCCTTCTCGCAAAATCTCCCATCCCTTCCTTCCTTCCCACTTCCCCCAGTCGTCCCCTAAGTTCACTCCCTTCAGCGGCGCTGCGGAGGTGCATCTGGTCTGGTGGAGGTGCATCTTGTCTGGTGGAGGTGCATCTGGTCTGGTGGAGGTGCATCTGGTCTGGTGGAGGTGCATCTGGTCTGGTGGAGGTGCATTTGGTCTGGTGGAGGTGCATCTGGTCTGGTGGAGGTGAGCGCGTTGCTCCATCTCATCACCCCACCTCCCCTTCACTCTTCCCCTCCTCCACCCTACCTCTTCCCCCAGTCATCCGCCAAGTTCACGCCCTTCAGCGCAGCAGTGGAGGTGCATCTGGTGGAGGTGAGCCCGGCTCTCAGGCGCCTGCAGTGGTCCGCCCTCAAATGCCGCCCTGCAGAGACGGAAGAGGGGAGGGCGGATGTTGGTGGGGCGCAGGGTGGGAGGGCGGATGATGGGGGAGCGGAGGAGAGGAAGGCAAGCAGTAGTAGAGTGGCGTCAGCAGGTGAAGCAGCAGTAGCAGCAGCAGGCGGGCTTGGCCCCGAAGGGTCACCATCTGCAGCACCATCGCAACCACAATCACCCTCCTCCTCATCATCGCCCTCCTCCTCCTTATCACCAACGTCATCACCATCACCATCACCATCACCATCACCACCATCACCATCACCATCACCAGCAGCAGCGGCAGCAGAGGAGGTATCCCCGGGGATGGGAGTCTCGGGGCTGAGTGGAGCTTCAGTGACGTGGCACTCTGCTCTGGAGGACGTACCTGAGGGAGGTGGGATCTGAGGGAGGGAGGTGAGATGTGTCTGGGGGTGAGATGTGCCAGGGGGAGGTGAGACATTCGTGCTGCAACCGAATTGATACTTCACACGGCACGTTCCTTCCATCCCCCACACCACACACCCTTCCACCTTCATTGTGTATCTGTTTTCATGCACACACATACAGGCATCGTCTGACATGCTCGCCTGCACACAATAATTCTTCAAAAGAAGAATTACAATAATATCATACTTGTTTTGTTTTCCCCCGCTTTTCCGATGCTTGCCTGGTCTCCATTGCTTCACTTCTCTCTACTCCTCTCCCTTCTCTCGCGCCCCCTCTCTCCTCCACCCCGCAGTGCCCACCATCCTCATCGCACACGAGTTCTTTGACGCCCTGCCGGTCCACCAGTTCCAAGTGAGCGCCTACTATTAGGTCCAATGCGTTCACTACAGAGCAAGCACTTGAGTTCGCACATGCCAGTCCACCAGTTCCAAATGCGCCTGCAGCTGTTGAATGCTTGTTCAGTGATAAATGCGTGAGCCTGTGCGGTCTGCAGCCGTCATTAGGCTGCAGATTGACTTCATTTTTCATGCTGTGCCTTGCCGTCACAACCAGGCATGATTTTCCATGCCATGGCATGGCATGTTACAGCATTGGCTTGACGTCAGCATTGCATATTATTGCGCTGTCTTGACATTGGCATGGCATGCCAGAAAACGGAGAGAGGGTGGTGTGAGAAACTGGTTGATGTGGCAGAACTGGACAAAGAAGGCCATCCATCTGAAGCCCCCTCCAACCCAAGCCATGCACAAGGGGACACCAGTGGCCATCCATCTGCCGAATACCCTTTCCGTTTTGTCCTTTCCCCCGGGCCGACCGCGGCAAGCACTCTGTGTCTTCTTCCTCGCATGCAATGGGCCCCATTGGAGGAGCGGGCGGCAGCCGTCCACGTGGAAGTTTGTCCTATAGCAGTGAAGATTGCGCTGCAGATCACGGAGAGGGTGGCGAGAGACGGTGGGGCGGCGCTGATAGTGGATTACGGGGAAGACAAATTAATATCGGACAGCCTTCAGGTGAGCCTTGACTCGTGTGAGTCGACTCAAAAATCTTTCTTGAGCTTTCTTAAGAGATGGTGGGGCGGTGCTGATAGTGGACTATGGGGAGGACAAATTAATATCGGACAGCCTTCAGGTGAGCTTTGAATCCCTCTTATCATATCACTGCCTCGTCTTTCTCGTTCTCCTCTTCTTCCCTCACTCTTTTTCTCTCCCCTCAGGCCGTTCGTTAGCAAGAGTTTGTTGCACCCTCAAAAACCCTCTGCTTCTGTCACTCACCCTCAGGCCGATTCTCTCGCTCCTCCTCTGCTTCCCTTCCTCACTCTCTATGTCGCACCCCCCAGGCCATACGCAAGCATGAGTTTGTGAATGTGTTGGATGCGCCTGGAACGGCGGATCTGAGTGCATATGTGGACTTCGCTGCCCTCCGCCAAGCCGTCACTGACTCCAAGTGTGAGTGGCCCTCCGCCTCCAGTAGCTCCATGCAAACCTCATGGTAGCTAATGGAACCTCTTATTAATCATAGGGGCCTCTTATCAACTAGTGGGACATTATGACGGGATTGCTACGGTGAGAACTTTTTAATTACTCCCCGCTATGGGATACTTGTTCCCCTAATGCGCAGCTGTTGACCCTTGTCTCACGCCAATGATCCGTGTGCATGGCAGAACCCCTCGCCCCTTCCTTATGCACCATCTCTCCCTCCATTTCCTTCCTTCTCATCCCGCACAGTGCCAGCTCGAGCCTATGGCCCCATCACTCAATCACAGCTGCTGGGCCGGCTGGGTGTCAACTTCTGAGTGGAGGCGCTGCGAGTAGTATCAGAGCAGCAGGCAGAGGCCCCTCGCTCTCTCCTTATGCCCCCTCTCGTCCCCCATCTCCTCAACCCCCTTCAAATTCCGCACAGTGCCAGCTCGAGCCTATGGCCCTATTACCCAATCACAGCTGCTGGGGCGGCTGGGCATCAACTTCCGCGTGGAGGCGCTGCTGCGAGTGGCATCAGAGCAGCAGGCAGAAGCTCTCAGAGACGGGTACTGGCGCCTCGTGGGCGACGGGGAACCCCCGTGGCTCGATGAGGAGGATGAGAGCGAGGGCGTGGAGGGGGGGAGAGTGGCGAGGGATGGGGAGGTGGGAGTGCGTGGGGTTGATGATGGGGTTGAAAGTGATTCTTCTGGGGAAGGTGGTGGTAGCAGTGGCAAGAGGTCGTTTGTGGGAATGGGATCGAGATACAAGGCTCTTGTGATTGCAAGTGAGAAGCTAGGCGTGCCGGTTGGATTCGAATGACCTCGTGTTACGCCATGTACAATCACGAAGCGTGTTCACTGCACAAATTGCTCACCCCTTGCAGACAACTACAGTATGTATCCCTGCACAGAAAGTGAGAGAACCCAGTGGGGTTACTCCCCTTCCCGGCGAGCTGAGGCACTGCTAGAATCGCATTAGTGGTTGAGGATGCTCTTGGCGTGTTGGTTCGATGTGAGTACCAGGCTGGCTCGGAGGCATGCTTCTGTATACTGCGTACATGCAACTGGTATGCTTTCTCACACCATGAGTACAAAACCGAATTGGCGGCGAGCTCCTTCTATCAGCCATCCGGTGGGATACCATGTCAAGCTGTGGAGCACCAGGTAGAAATTCTTGGTACATCTTATGAATTACCTACTTCACCATAACACCAATCTCATGCACCATCTGCACCACACTGGAAACCAGTGAAATGGACATCAGACAGCCTGACTCATCAGCAACAAGCACACCATGATGCAGTGTCAGCTCAACACCTCACATCCACTAGGTCTGATCTGACCACCAGGCTTTAAGGGCACTACTAACCCTGTCACTCAGTAGAACACGACGACCTTCTCATCCGCGCCGAAGCGCTGCCAGTTGCCTCCGAACGCCCAGTTCTCGTACCCGCCATTCCCAAGATTCTCCACAGAGAAGGGGCCCTGCTTGTAATATACGGTGAACTCCGAGTTATCCCAGAAGTGCCACACCTCCACCGCCGCGGACGCCGGGTCGCCCTGCACGGAGTGGTCGCTCTGAATGACCATCACGTTGTACCCCGCGTTCATGAATAGATCCACGATCTTCGTCGTCACCTCGTCGTCCTCTGGACCGTCGATCGTGCCCAGGCTGCCGGCAATTATCTGATCGACGGTCACGCCGTCCCAGCTGAACAGCTTCCGCTCCACCCTGTGCGGGGATACCGCGGAATCCGCGATGGTGTCGGAGGACTGGTGCAGGATAGGCCGCGCGGCGCTGGCGTTGGTGACGGCGAAGAGGAGCAGGACGGAGAGAGTGAGAGGAAGCAGCTTGCGAGCCGAGTGAAGCCAGGAGTTGGCCATTAAGAAAGCGGTTCAATGATCAGATCTTAATTGTACGATTTAGTGTAACTATCAGCGGTGAGAAGCTAACCTTACAGGTTAATGCGAGTGAGAATCACACAGGAGGATTCAAATGCGTGAGCCGCGAGGTGCCTGGTATGCGAGATCGTAGGTAGGAAAGAGAGAACGGAGGCAGAAGCTGTGATGATTGTGGTGATTTGCAGCTTCTACCTTATAGCCCTTCGCATAGGTCGCACTTGGAGTCGGACTCTGACATGAAGGCGGTATGCGACTCGCTTGAGCCGCCATGGCCAATGATCAACGTACGGACTACACTCGGACGTGATTGACACGAGAGAGAATGGAGTTCCTCAGGTCCGACTAGGCAGTTGGTAGCGGAAATAGGGAATAGCTAATGCGAGCTAGTCATGGAAGTGGCTGGTGGTAATGTAGTGAGGCGTGTCGAGGGGTGGAAGGGAAGGGCGGGAGTGTATGGGGCAATCTGGCAGGGAGAGGGGTGGGTTGCTTCGCTGCAGGAGGGAATCGGCCCGCCCGTTCGCGAGATCGATGACGGGACAAATTCGCGGTGTAACCAGTTACACAGAGGGTGGTGTTATTGACGTAGCAGCACGCGAGGGAGGTCAACTGGTCGGTAGAAGAAAACGAGCCTGCGTTCTTGTTATGACACACGTTCCCTGACCTGCAGCCAGGCTTGGAATAGCAGGTTCAGTTTCGTAACGCAACAGTGCGCGTTGGTGGAATTGACTTGGGCAAATGAATGACTTGTGCAAATGAACGACATATGCAGCATAAACAGCTCCTCTGGTTTCATTTACTTTGCTGGGAATGCCTTCCCTTTCTCCGATCCGAAACCCAAACCAATCTTCGTTGCGTTGGTCCCTAGAAGACTCGGGCATTGTTCTAAGATAGCTCATGCAGGATACTTTTTAGTAAGCCACCTTGCGTATGTTTTTGGGGCCAGGAATTTTGTGATGTCCGTTGAATCATGATTCAGGAGGAAAACGAGAAGCAAAGCAGCAGCAGTCAGCGTTTGCCTGTACAGCACGCCAAACCACTTTGTAGAAACATCAGTGATGCAATTCAACCTAGGGCGCAAGGGAAGAACCAGTTCTTAGATCTGGGAAAACGAGGTCAAGGCACCTGAGAGTCTGACCGCCGCCGTTAGCAGTCGTGGACCTGTGAGTGTCGGTGGCATCTGACACAGCTTGGAACTGGCGTTCCCCTGAAAGCCTCCCGGCAGATTTCTGCCTGACGTTCCGTCCCTCCTTGTCTGCAAAAACTGACTAGTAGCGCTTTCCTCGCAGGCGTACATACTAAGATGCTTTCCCGTCCCTTCATTCATCCGCACGCGGATGTTTTATCCTACCGAGTACTGGCCCTCTCGACTGGCTATAAAGCACATGTTCTTCCCGAGGAGCATCTTATTCGTGCCTCTCAGTGGTTTGAGCCTCTCCATTCTCTTCTTTAAGGGCAGCATTCGTAAATCCCCTCCTCGCACGCAATTATCCCGAAATACGTTCGCTGCAACCACTAGCCATCATGGCGCCCACGTCGCTGCGACCTGCGTTCGTCCTCGCGGGTGAGTTCCTGATTCGTGACTGACCGCTGTTCCTCCTCGTTGCCCACTATGATTTGACGCTCGACCGCCTGTTGCTGGTCACTCTGGTCACGAAGCGCGCTTGCTCAACCTGCTCGGCCGCTCTGTGAAGTTCTTAAAATCTGACTCCTAACAACCACAATTCTACTGGCCCCCTCTTTTCTTCCGTGCAGTGCTGCTCTCTCTCACCTGCAACGCCATCGCCGGGCGCCATCTGCTCCAAACCTCAAACACTCGCTGTACGGCGGCGCGTCATTACTCATGCTTCCAACCTGCACGCGTTCTCTGTCCGTTTGCACACGTTCTCTTGTTGCACACACTCGCTTGTCGCATGCACTCATGCTTTTACTTATATTTTCCCCTGCTTTATTTTCCCTTTGATGGCGGCTTATCCCTTTCCACGTTGCGCAGACCAATCCTCATCGAAGCTTTCCTCGAATACTGGCAATTTGTTTGGCTCGTGCACCCTGGATGCTAAAGTGTAAGCGCCATACTCCGGCGATAATCATTACCCTAAACCCCCATTCCTTTCCATTTCGTTGATGACTTATTCCCATTGAACCCTTGGTTACTGTCTCAGGTTTCACGATGACTAAATCCAGCTGATATCGTTGACGCCTCTCCCCCCTCTCGCCTCTCTTTGCAGTACGGCCATTGACCAAACCACCTCGCTCGCCGTCCGCGTCACGGGCGTGAAGAGTTGGGCCCCATCAATTTCCTTTCCCAGTTACTACAGGAACAGCACTGGTTCCCTTGTGGCCCAGTTTCCGTGCAAATATAAACCGGAAGCAACAAGCGGCACCTGGAGCTGCACCATCTATGAGAAAGTTGCACTCAGTTCGCCTTACCAGCCAGTCGGCGGAATTGAGTCGTTGGTCACCTCTGGAATGTTTGTGAAACCTAGTGACTTCTATGTTCAGATTAACGTTGACGGCGTGGCAGTAGAGGGAAAGATCATACCAAGTGTGATGACCTCCTGACAGCTGGCGTTTCTCTGGCATGTGCGTCGCCAATGGCAGGATTTTGCCATAAATTACCACGGGAGGCTTGCTACGGTAGGTTCTAGTTGCCAGTTGTGGGAAAAATGTACCGTCATACCCCGGATATACCCCCATGGGGGGCAATAATAAAACAGGTTTTTTTAGGGGGGGTGGGCTTATAATCGGGTAAATTTATAAGCGCCGGCGTTTATAAAACGACATATATATTTTATATATGTTTTAACACCAAGCTGTAGATCTCGTGCTAGCCTTTTTCAATCGAGTCGAAGTTCTGTGAAATTTCTCGCGCGCGCTGGAGATACACCTACTCTGACAGCTCCTGACAGCTTCTGACAGCTCCTGACTGCTCCTGCTGACTGGTCCCGCATCCAGTGCAGGGTCCGAATGTGAAGGGAAGCGAATCTGCAACACATCCCCCTGCTGAAGTAGAAATCGTTACAGTGTTTCGAACACAATTCAAAATTTAAAGTTTACGTGCGCTTATAATAAAACAAGTTTTTTCAGGGGGGTGCGCTTATAATCGAGCACCGGATATAAGCGCCGGGCGCCGATTAAAAGCGCCAGGCGCTTATCCGCGGGTGGCGCTTATATCCGGGGTATGACGGTACTGTATTATTTGTTCTTCTCGCGTGTGTATGTGTAAGGACCATGCCCTGTGTTATGAATTGTACTAAACTGAGTGCGTGGAAGACTTATCGTATTCTTCCGGCTATAGGATCCGGGGGACTCTCCACAAATGCGGAAAAAAAAATGCTAGGGTGGACATATATGTGGCAGTAGTTTTATAAATCCCCCAAGTACACTTATCTGTCAACTATCAGTCTGTTATTTAGGGTGTATTGCTCAATATGGGGCGGGAAGGGGGGTCTTATATTCGTAACGAAAATCACCCCTCGTGTGAAAATGTCGAGCAGGCGGCGCGTCAGATCTCCTGTCAGAATTCGAGTCTGAGGGCGGATCCGAATTTGTTAATAACGGATTTGTTTCCAGCAGAGTTACCAGATTTAGTTGTGTAACAGAACTTATACGTTTACTAAGCAGTTGAGTGGAAACAGTTCATCCTGTCAACAAGACTAGGCAAGAATGGTGCATTGAATGAAACAGTTGGGTACAAGTAGCAAACCCTAGTTGAGGTTGTACCCCATATTGGCTACCCCACTACAGCCTACCAACATGTAACACATTACAATTTAACACACCCCCATAGGCAAAGTGGGGGAGAACAAAGGGTCATAAGACCAGTCCAGCAAAGCAACGCAAGCCCAGGGTGGATCACAACGTCACCACACTCCGAGCACAAGCAAAGGCCACAAGGCCAGTTCACATGCAGTGCTAGATATAGTACAAGACAAGCAACACAGTGATCAAAACCTAGCAAGCAAGCACCAAGATATATATAAAGTACAGTACAAAGAAAGTCAAGCAGTAAGCAAATGAGGGAATGTGGACACAAGGCCTAAAGAAGTACAGTGCCGCTGATGATCACTAGGCGGGAGCGCCTTGGTGAAGATATCAGCAGTGTTGGCCTTCGAGTCCACGTACACAAGCCGAAGCTGACCGCGCTGCTGCAGCTCTCGAGCAAGAAAGTAGCGAAGAGCAATGTGCTTCGTCCTGTGCTCCAGTCTGTGCTCCTGACACAAGGCAAGGGCCGCCTTGTTGTCGCCGTACAGAACTGGAGGAGAACTAGGCCGCTCTCCCAAGTCAGTCAGCAGGTAGGTGAGCCAGCGTAACTCCTGTGCAGCCATGGCCGTGGCGTAGATCTCAGCCTCACAACTAGAGCTGAGAACAGAAGAAGAGCGGGTGGACCGCCACGAGACAGAACCAGAGCCAAGGCTGAAGGTGTAACCCTGCGACGACCGCTGCGTAGCCAGGTCGTCCACCCAAGAAGCGTCCGAGTGACCAGTGAGGACAACTCTGTCGCGTCCTCCAAGCACCAGCCCCATGCCTGATGTACTGCACAAGTAACGCAGTACCCTCTTAGCAGCCTCCCAGTGCTCTCGCCTGTGTCTCCCAGGCGCAACGTAACGAGCAAGGATGCTAAGAGGGTACGCGAGGTCAGGTCGCGTGCAAGTCATCAGGTACATGAGGCAGCCTACAAGCTCTGGGTACGGGCCACTCGGCTCTACGGACTCGTCCGGAGGTGGAGCTGAGAGCGAGTGGCTGGTAGCCAGAGGTGTGGCCTGTGGTGAGGAGAACTGGAAGCCGAAGCGCTGAAGGACCTGCTGCACCATGTGTGACTGAGTCAGGGTAATGGTGCGGCGTGCTCTGTCCCGGGTGATCTGCAAGCCAAGGTAGCTACGCAGCTCACCCAGGTCAGTGCAGGTGTGTCTCTTCTGCAGCTCCGACTTCACACGAGCGAGTGCCTCAGTGTCAGCAGTAGCAAAGACCAAGTCGTCGACGTACACGAGGATGTAGAACGGCGGCAGCGACGTGTCTGTGCGCAGGAACAGTGACGGGTCAGCAGTGGAAGGAGCAAACCCAAGGGCCGCAAGTGTAGTCCTTAGTGTGTCGTGCCACTCGCGTGGCGCCTGGCGGAGACCGTAGACTGGCCGCCGGAGGCTCCACTGGGTACCAGGAGGAAACGACCCAGTAAAGCCAGGTGGGCGGCGCAGCCAGATCTCCTCGTGCAGGCTGCCCTGCAAGAACGCTGTGCTGAAGTCAAGAGAGTGAAGCTCGTAGTCACGCTGAGCGGCAACGTGCAGCAGAACCCGAAGAGTGGTCATCTTCGGGGTGGGGAGAAGGTCTGGAAGAAGTCAACCCCCTGACGCTGACTGAAGCCTCTAGCAACGTAACGAGCCTTGAAGACAGGTGGAGAACCTGGCGGCCGCTTCACCCTGAAAATCCACATGCCATCGACGATGTTCGCCCTAGGAGGGGGAACCTCGTCAACGTAGGTGCCTGTGGACTTCCAGGATGCCATCTCTGCGTCCATGGCTGGCGAAGCACCCCCAGGCGAAGCACCCCCAGGCTCAGCACCCCCAGACTCAGTACACCTAGGCTCCGTACACGCAGGCTCAGCACCCCCAGTCGCAGCACCCCCAGGCTCAGCACCCCCAGGCTCCGTACGCTCAGGCACCGTACCCTCAGCTCCAGCACCCTCAGTCCCAGCACCCGCAGCCCCAGCACCCCCAGGCCCAGCACCCCCAGGCTCAGCACTCCCAGCAGCACCACCTGCAGCAGCACCTGAGTCACCTGTGACCTCGACAGGCTCAGCGACGGGAGGAGGGTCTACCTGAGAGACACCTGAAGGAGCAGGACCCTGAGGGGGGAGGGGGTCTACCGGAGGGGGACCAGGAGTACGGAAAAGCGGCGGGGGAGGGAGGGGGGCAGTGCGGTAGGGGAAGAGACGGTAAAAAGGGACCGACTCGTCAAAGGTGACGTCCTGAGAGGCGAAGACCCGGCGCGAGGTGGGGTGGTAAAACTGCCAGCCAGGCGCGTCAGGGACAAAGCCAAGGAAGACACAGGGAAGCGTGCGGGAGGAGAGCTTGTCCGCGGACGTATCGCGGACAAGGGCACGAGCACCCCACACCCGGAAGCGCGACGCATCGCCAACCTCCCCCGTGGACGCGGAGATGGCATCCTGGAAGTCCACAGGCACCTACGTTGACGAGGTTCCCCCTCCTGGGGCGAACAGGAGGAGGACGCGGACGCGCGACACGACGACCAGTGGGACCAGTGCGCGCAGTGCGAGCAGTGCGAGCAGCGCGAACAGGCGAGGCAGGACGAGACACAGGCTCACGACGCTCCGTAAGCGAGTCCGGCTGTGCAGTGTAAGGCACAGGAGCAGGGAGGGGGGAGCCAGGCTGGAGGGGAAGGCCAGTGGAAGACGGGAGGGAAAGAACCTGGCGAAGCACCGTGTCAGGCGGTGGCAAAGCCGACGGCGACGGTGGAGCGAAGAACAGGCGCGACGGCGGAGCTCCGCCAGTACCTCCAGCACCCGCAGCACCAGAAGCACCAGTACCAGCGCCCCCCGCCGCAGCACCCCCAGAGCCGGCGACGTCAGCACCAGAGGCCCCAGCAGCGGCAGACCTCCCCTCGCCAGCACCTCCAGAACCAGCAGGACCAACACCTCCAGGACCGTCAGCTCCAGTGTCGTCAGCTCCAGCAGCTCCAGCACCTCCAGGAAGAGCACCCCCAGAGCCGGCAGCTCCAACTCCGCTAGGACCGTCAGCTCCAGAGGCCCCAGCTCCAGCAGCTCCAGCCTCAGTGCTCCCAGCCCCGGCAGCTCCAGTACCCCCAGTACGAGCACCTCCAGGACGAGCAGCTCCAGAACCTCCAACTCCAGCGGGACCACGAGGAAGGCGAAAGCGCTGGACGTACCAGTCACGAAGCTGCTGCTGTGTGAGAGGCTCCCGGAGAGACGGCTCAGCACCCCGAACCGGAGCACCCCCAGACGCAGCAACCCCAGGCTCCGCAGGCTCAGTCGCAGCACCCCCAGGCTCAGGACCCCCAGACTCAGCACCCGAAGGCTCAGCGCACCCAGGCCCGGCAGCTCCAACCCCGCTAGCACCGCCAGCTCCAGCAGCTCCAGCCTCAGTGCTCCCAGAACAACCAGCCCCGGCAGCTCCAGTACCTCCAGTACGAGCACCTCCAGGACGAGCAGCTCCAGAACCTCCAACTCCAGCAGGGCCACGAGGACGGCGAAAGCGCCGGACGTACCAGTCACGAAGCTGCTGCTGTGTGAGAGACGGCTCAGCACCCCGAACCGGAGCACCCCCAGACGCAGCAACCCCAGGCTCCGCAGGCTCAGTCGCAGCACCCCCAGGCTCAGTACCCTCAGGCGCAGCACCCCCAGGCTCAGCACCCCCAGACTCGGCACCCCCAGGCTCAGTACACCCAGGCTCCGTACACGCACGCTCAGCACCCCCAGTCGCAGCCCCCCCAGGCTCAGCACCCCCAGGCTCCGTACTCTCAGGCACCGTACCCTCAGCTCCAGCACCCTCAGTCCCAGCACCCGCAGCCCCAGCACCCCCAGGCCCAGCACCCCCAGGCTCAGCACCCCCAGGCTCAGCACTCCCAGCAGCACCACCCGCAGCAGCACCTGAGTCACCTGTGACCTCGACAGGCTCAGTGACGGGAGGAGGGTCTACCTGAGAGACACCTGAAGGAGCAGGACCCTGAGGGGGAAGGGGGTCTACCGGAGGGGGACCAGGAGCGAGGAAAAGCGGCGGGGGAGGGAGGGGGGCAGTGCGGTAGGGGAAGAGACGGTAAAAAGGGACCGACTCGTCAAAGGTGACGTCCTGAGAGGCGAAGACCCGGCGCGAGGTGGGGTGGTAAAACTGCCAGCCAGGCGCGTCAGGGACAAAGCCAAGGAAGACACAGGGGACAGCGCGGGCGGAGAGCTTGTCCGCGGTGGTATTGCGGACAAAGGCACGAGAACCCCAGACCCGGAAACGCGACGCATCGCCAACCTCCCCCGTCCACAGCAGTGTGGGCGAGGTCTCCGGCAAGGAGACACGGGGCCAGAGGTTGAGCTGATGCGCGGCGTACCGGACCGCAAACGGCCACAGAAAATGGGGGGCAGCCGCATGGACCATGGAGGTACGAGCGACCTCCATGACCAAGCCAATGCGGCGCTCAGCAATCCCATTCTGCTGCGGAGAGGCCGGAAGCGTGAACGACTGGGTGATGCCGTGCTCCGCACAGTAGGCTGCCAAGAGGTCGGAGGAAAACTCACCACCTCTGTCAGAGTGCAGACGCAGGACGGGAAACTCTGTCCCGAACCGCCGGCGGAGCTGGAGACGAGCAGCGCGGATCCAGGGGATCAAAACAGTAGGGACCTCACCCTTGGTGCGCAAGGGGAAGACCGTGGTGTAACGCGTGTAGTCGTCGACGACCAGCAGGAAGTACCGCTCGTGGTCCTGTCCACGGACGCGGGCTGGGCCCCACACGTCTAGGTGGAGAGTCTGCAAGGGAGCCTCTGTGGGAGGGAACGAGGAGGAGTGAGGAGCGGCGCGCTGCCACCCCTCGACACAGGGAAGACAGGGAGGAGCAGGCGAGGGTGGGAGGGGAGGGAGAACTCTGGGAAGACCAGAGACAAGGACACGACGGTGCATGCTGCGAAGGCGCTGCACCGAGGGGTGACCAAGGCGGTGGTGCCAAAGGAGGGTCTCGTGCGACAAGGCGCGACACAAGCAGGGGGCCGACAGCTGACCTGACGCAGACGCAGACGCAGCTACCTGAGGGGACTCAGTGGTCAGGGTGTACAGGCTCGAGCCAGGCTCACGGGTGAAAGTGGCCAGGTGTCGGCCCGTCCGAGCACACGTACAGTGAGTCACCCGCTGACGCGCAGGAGTGAACTGGTCAACCCCCCCATCCTGGAGGTCAGCTCCACTCACCAGGTTCGTAGAGAATGAGGGGAGGTAGAGACCTGACAGCAAGCCAGACGGGGCGGCCGGACACGGCAGAACCGTGGAGTAGTGGGCAAGGACTTGTCAGATTATGTTATTTGTCTAGCCTGCAGTGGGGTGCTCATTAGTGAGTACAACCCCTTAGGGTTTCCTATATGTATCCTGCTGCTTGCTAGTTCACATCATCATTCCCATTCTCACTTCTCCAATTCTCCTTCGTATACCACAAACCCTAGTCCTAGGGCACATCCTACTACCTCTTAGTGTGGGCCTAGGCTACTAAGCCTAGGCCCCACTCCTAGTATTCCTGACATGGTATCAGAGCAGGCACGTTCCTGCCGCCTTCCTGTATGGGCCCACCACCTGCTTCCGCTGCCGTACTGTCCGCCGCGCGCCCCGTGGTGCGCGGCGGCCAAACCCTAATTTTTCATCCCGCCGCGCGCTCGGAGCGTGCGGCGGTTTTCTGCCCGCCGTGCGCCCCGAGGCGCGCGGCGGTTTTCTGCCCGCCGTGCGCCCCGAGGCGCGCGGCGGCTTTCTGCCCCGTCACTCCGCGAGTCGCCCCCGGGAGGAGCTGCGACGGGCGACGGGGATCCGCGCGTCGCCCCCCGTCGCCCGTCGTGGCCCGAGCGACCTCCGTAGGGCCCGCGCGCGGCCCGTCTAGCCTGCGCGCGGCCGGTACGGGCTGCGCCAGGCCCGCGCGCGGCCCGTACGGGCTGCGCCAGGCCCGCGCGCGGCCCGTACGGACTGCGCCAGGCCATGGCGCACCTCGAGCTGCCCGCCACTGCAGCAGCAGCCCCTGGAGCCGCCCGCAACTGCAGCAGCAGCCCCTGGAGCCGCCAGCACCTGCAGCAGCAGCCCCTGGAGCCGCCCGCACCTGCAGCAGCCGCCCCTGGAGCAGCCGCCACTGCAGCAGCAGCCCCTGGAGCCGCCAGCAACTGCAGCAGCCGCCCCTGGAGCAGCCGCCCCTGGAGTCGCCCGCCACAGCAGCAGCCGCCCCTGGAGCCGCCCGCCACTGCAGCAGCCGCCCCTGGAGCCGCCCGCCACTGCAGCGGCCGCCCCTGGAGTCGCCCGCCACTGCAGCAGCCGCCCCTGGAGTCGCCCGCCACAGCAGCAGCCGCCACTGGAGCCGCCCGCCACTGCAGCAGCCAACCCTGCAGCTGCATGCGACGCCGCTCCTGGTCCCGGTGCAGCCGCCTCCTTTTCCTGTCACCCGCAGTCTTGTTCCTCTCGTGCTGTATGTGTCGCTTCTAGCCCGCTCCGTGTTCGTTCGTCTTGCTCGTGTATTTGTTTGTTTTGCCTGTGTTCGTTTGTTCTACCTACCTACCTACCTACCTGCGCCCTCGTGCCTTGTGCCTTGTGCCTTGTGCTTCGTGCCTCGTGCTTCGTGCCTCGTGCCTCGTGCCTCGTGCATCGTGCGCCCTGCTCCGCGCTGTTGCTCTGCACGCGCGGTTGCCCGCGCCCTCGTGCGCTCTACCCTACCTGCTCCGCGCTGTTGCTCTGCACGCGCGGTTGCCCGCGCCCTCGTGCGCTCTACCCTACCTGCTCCGCGCTGTTGCTCTGCACGCGCGGTTGCCCGCGCCCTCGTGCGCTCTACCCTACCTGCTCCGCGCTGTTGCTCTGCACGCGCGGTTGCCCGCGCCCTCGTGCGCTCTACCCTACCTGCTCCGCGCTGTTGCTCTGCACGCGCGGTTGCCTGCGCCCTCGTGCGCTCTCCCGCCCCGGCCCTCCCCCCCCCCCCCCCCCCCCCCCCCCCCCCCCTGCGTCCCCTGGACAGGAGGGTGTGGGGGTGGCGGGTGTGGGGGTGCTCCGTGTGCGTCGCCCCTTCCTTCTCCTCCGTCTCCCACTGCTGCAGCTGCCGCTGCGGGGGTGGATGTGTGGGAGACGAGGGAGTGGCGCTAGGGGGGTGATGTGGGCGAGGAGCGAGTGGTGACCCTGGGGGTGTGTGTAGGGGGGAGTGAGACAGTTGGAGGAGGTTGCAGCCTGGTGCTCCTGGTGCCCGTGTGTCTGCAACTTCAGTCGTCGCCTCCTCTCTTCTCTCCCTCCACAGTTCCTCCTCCTCCTCACTGGCCTCCTGTGACTGCCACTAGCTTTGCTGATAATTGTGAACTATTGCTGTGACTTCTCACGTGTGCTGATTACACCCCAGCTATGGGGGTGTGTCAGATTATGTTATTTGTCTAGCCTGCAGTGGGGTGCTCATTAGTGAGTACAACCCCTTAGGGTTTCCTATATGTATCCTGCTGCTTGCTAGTTCACATCATCATTCCCATTCTCACTTCTCCAATTCTCCTTCGTATACCACAAACCCTAGTCCTAGGGCACATCCTACTACCTCTTAGTGTGGGCCTAGGCTACTAAGCCTAGGCCCCACTCCTAGTATTCCTGACAGGACTGGACCCCCAGAGGGGTCGGCCAGGGAGACTGCAACCGGCCGACGAAGCGGCGTAAGTGTGGTGCAGTCGCGAAAGAAGGAGCGGGAAGCTCCTGAGTCAAGGGTGAAGGTGTGCAGGGTCGCAGCAGGCGAAGAACCTGAGAGGGCAGACTCACAAGGACCGGGAGCAGCAGCCTCACCAGCACCTAGAGCTGGAGACGCAGTAGCACCTAGAGCAGCAGCCTCACCAGCACCTAGAGCAGGAGACGCAGTAGCACCTAGAGCAGCAGCCTCACCAGTACCTAGAGCAGCAGGCGCGATACCTGGGTCAGGCGGCGCACACAGGTAACAGGCACGGTCAGCACTAGTAGGCAATGCATACATGGCAGTGAGAATAGCATCATAGTTAAGAGCAAAGATATCTACTCTCTGCCTAAGTAGCTCCACCCAGTCGGGGAGCTCAGCCCCGTCGCCAAACTCGGTGCGCCAGGCGTCGCTCAGACGGGCGAAGCAGCGGGATTGCGTGTGACTAGGTGTCCCGCAAGGCTGACCAGTCCGAGCACCAGTGCGAATGACGTAAGAGCAGCGAACAGAACTGAGAGACCCTCTACTCTGAGCGTACCACTCACGAAGCTGCTGGGGCGTGCGAGACTCGCGTGGACGACAGTGTAGCTGCATCTGGCCACCGCCAGTAGCAGCAGCAGCAGCAGTGGCAGCAGTAGCAGCGCGGCCACCCCTACAACCCCAACTAGCGGACCACTCACGCAGCTGCTGGGGCGTGAGGGACTCACGCGGACGTCGCTGGGGCTGCATCTGGCGTCGGCCAGTAGCAGCAGGTCAGGCAGGCAGGCAGGCCGGCGGCGCGGCAGCGCGCTAGCAAGGCAGGGGCTCACCAGTAGCAGGAAGAGCAGGCTCTCACCGGGCGAGCAGGGCCGGTGCTCGGCGGACGGCGGCAGGGTCAGCGTACGACGGCGGCGACAGCAGGGCCGTGGCAGCGGCTACAGTGAAGGGCCGGATCGAGTCAGCGGCAGGGCAGGGCCGGGTCGTGGCAGCGGCAGGGCAGGGCCGGGTCGTGGCAGCGGCAGGGTGGCGCGAGCCGCTGCTGGGGGCCGTGCACTGGCAAGTAGGGCGCGGCGCGGGCCGCGCGGACGGCGCGCAGCGCGCTGCGGGCCGCGGACGCGCCGCGCGGACCTGGGGCGAGTTGCGCGGGGCAGCGGCGGGCCGCGCGCGCGTCGCGCGGGCTCGGGACGGGCTGCGCGGGGCAGCTGCGGGCCGCGCGCGCGTCGAGCGGGCTCGGGACGGGCTGCGCGGCAGGCAGTGCGACGGGCGGGCAGCGCGGCGGGCAGCGCGGCGGGCGGGCAGCGCGGCGTGCAGCGCGACGGGCGGGCAGCGCGGCGAGCGGGCAGCGCAGCGGGCTGCGCGGCGAGCGGGCAGCGCAGCGGGCGGGCAGCGCGGCGTGCAGCGCGACGGGCGGGCAGCGCGGCGAGCGGGCAGCGCAGCGGGCTGCGCGACTGGCGGGCGACGCGGTAGGCAGCGCGACGGTGGGCAGCGCGGCGGGCAGCGCGGCGGGCAGCGCGACGGGCGGGCAGCACGAGCGCACGAGGGCGCTAACTGGGGCGCGTGAAGGCGCTAACGAGGGGCGCGCGAGGGCGCAGCGAGGGCGCGCGAGGGCGCTAACGAGGGCGCGCGAGGGCGCTAACGAGGGCGCAGCTAGGCTAGGGCACGGGGTAGCGTGGTAACCGCATGCGAGCGGTGGTGGGCCCTAAAAAAAAACGGTCGGTAGGTCCTAGGGACCTCCTGCTCTGATACCATGTCAGAATCCCAGCCACTAACCACTGGGATAAAAGAGCTTGTTTGTGTAGCGGGTGAGTGCGCCCATAACCCCCCAGGCCGCCATGCCTGTAACCCTTCCCTAGGATCAATCGGGGATCACCAGTGGACCTCTGACACCCCCCCGCACTGGGATGCCCGAGGTGCACACACCGGGATTCGAACCCAAGACCTTCGCTCTGATACCATGTCAACAAGACTAGGCAAGAATGGTGCATTGAATGAAACAGTTGGGTACAAGTAGCAAACCCTAGTTGGGGTTGTACCCCATATTGGCTACCCCACTACAGCCTACCAACATGTAACACATTACAATTTAACACATCCAATGGCGCAAATCAAAAATGTCAGATATATATGACTTAGTCTTTGTAGGCTCTAGTGGGGTAGACACTAAGGGGTACAGGTTTCTAGTGTCTAACATTATACATGTGTTATTGCTGTGTAGGCTACAGTGGGTTAGCCTTTAGGGGGTACACAATTCTAGGGTTTCATACTTGTACTCCAATGTTCTCATAGTTCAATCGCTTCTTGTTTCTGACATGGTATTAAGAACTTAGGTCCTAGTCCTAGGACCGCTTACCTAAGGGCCCACCGCTAGAAGCGCCCTCGAGCGCCTCTCTCCTAGTGCGCCCTCGTGCGCCTCTCTTCCTCCTGCTGCCCGTGCGCAGCTCGCTAGTGCCGCGCGCGGCCTTTTTTTTTCGCGCGCGTAGCCCGCTAGCGGCCCGCGCGCGGCCTTTTTTTTTTCGCGCGCGTAGCCCGCTAGCGGCCCGCGCGCGGCCTTTTTTCTGAGCGCGCGCCGGCCCCTAACCGCCCGCGCGACCGGCGCCGCCCACGAGCAGCCCCTAGCCGCCCGTCGACCGCCGCCCAGGGTGTCGCAGCCCCGCCCCTAGGCCGCCGCGACGCCCCTCTAGACCGCCGCCCGCGCGCTAGTCAGGCCCACGCACAGCCACGGCCCGCCCGCTACAGCCCCCACGCGCACGCCCCCCGTCGCGCACCGTCGCGTAGCCCAGCCCGAGCCGAGCCGCGCCGCCCGACCCGAGCCGCGCCGCCCTGGCCGAGCCGCGCCGCCCTACTGTGCCCCACCTGCAGCAACTCCTGCCGTACTACTGCTTCACCTGCAACTGTTACTACTACTCATACTGCAACTACTGTTCCTACTACTCCTACTGCCACTATGGCCACTCCCTCTATTCTCACCTTTGACGCTGAGGGCCGCCCGATTAAGTTTGAGGTTTGGTTAGTTGACCTCCACCTGTTCCTCCAGATCACTGACAAGGACGATGTCTCCCTGTATGACCACACGTCAGGCGCCGCTCCCGCACCTCCCCCTACTGCTGACAGTACTGCTCGCTCCCAGTGGCAGACCCGTGATGCTCACGCTCGCCTAGCCGTTCGCAGCCACCTGCCGTTAGATGAGCGCGAGCACTTCGGCCAGCATAAGACCGCTAAAGAACTGTACGACGCAGTAGTTGCGCGCTACTCCTCCCCTGCCACTGCTGCTATAGGCCGTCTCTCACTGCCCTACCTCTTTCCCGACCTGTCCGCCTTTGCCACTGTCGCTGACCTCATCACCCACCTCCGTACTAGTGACCTTCGCTACCGTGCCGCGCTCCCCCCCGATTTCTTCGCCAAGAACCCCCCCCCCCCCCCCCCCCCCCCCCCCCCCCCCCCCCCGATGTACCTCACACTGTACCACCTTGTTACCCCCTCCCTGAATCCCTTCGCACTGTCAGGGACCAGTTTCTCGCCCTCTCCCCCACTGACCTCACTGTCGACCTCCTCGAGAAGGAACTCCTAGCAGCTGAGAAGAGCATTGTAGCTGTAGGTGCCTCTCGTGGTGACCCCCGCACCCCCTTCTTTGAGGGGTGTTCCCCTTCCCCCCTCCTCCCCTCCATTGCATCTGCTGCTGCTGTCGACTACCTCAGAGCTGAGGGAATCGGGGCCGCGTCTACTCCTAGTGGGAGGCGCAAGAGCGGCAGGGGCAAGGGGGGCAGGGGTGGTGGAGGTGGAGGCGGGGGCGGCGGCGGTGGAGGGGGTGGAGGGGGCGGGGGTGGTGGCGGAAGTGGGAGTGGCGTGGGTGGTGGGGGGGTCAGTGGCGGCACAGGGGGTGGTGGCGGCGGCGGCGGTGGTGGGGGTGGTGGGGGCGGTGGTGGCAGTGGTGGTGGCAGTGGAGCGGGTGGTGGGCGCGGTGGAACGGTGCAGCGTGGGGGATTCGGCGGTGGCCAGAGGCAGCAGCAGCAGCGTCCCGGCGAGACTCCCTCGCCCCAGCAGCTCCGTGAGTGGTACTCTCAGTGTGGAGGGTCTGGGGGTGGGGGTACCTGCCCGTACGTCATCCGTACAGGTGACCGCGCTGGCCAGACTTGTGGGAGGTTTCACACGGCGCAGCGCTATTTCTTTTGCCTCGACGACGCCTGGCGCGAGCAGTTCCCTGACGCCTCTGAGCTGCCTCGCTGGGCTGATCTGCTTAGGAAGGGGATTGATGTCTTTGCTCTTGATTATGATGCTATCCTTGCTGCCATGTATGCATTGACTATTAGTGCTGAGGGTGACTGTTACCTGAGTGTGCCGCCCGACCCAGGTATTGGTACTGGTAAGGCTGCTGCGCTAGGTGCTCGTGCGTCTGCGTCTGCTGGTACTGGGTCTACTGCGGCACTGCACCCATTCACACTGGACTCAGGTGCTTCCCGCTGTTTCTTTCGTGACCGCACTGTCCTTGAGCCGCTAGCTCGGCCTGTTGCTGTCTCCCTTGCTGACCCCTCTGGGGGCCCGGTCCTTGCGACCTCCTCAACTATCCTCCCTTGTCCTGCGGCCCCGTCTGGCACTCTGTCGGGTCTCTACCTCCCCTCGTTCTCTACGAACTTGGTGGCGGGCTCTGCTCTCCAGGACGGGGGTGTTCACCAGTTCACCCCTGCCTATGAGCGGGTGACCCACTGTACGTGTGCTCGGACGGGTCGCCACCTGGCTACCTTCACTCGGCAGCCGGGGTCCGACCTGTACACACTGACCACTGAGTCCCCTCAGGTAGCTGCGTCTGCGTCTGCGTCCGGTCAGCTGTCGGCTCCCTGCTCGTGTCGCTCCCTGTCGCACCAGACCGTCCTCTGGCACCACCGCCTTGGTCACCCCTCCGTGCAGCGCCTTCGTGGCATGCACTCCCGGTACCTTGTCTCTGGTCTTCCCAGAGTTCTCCCTCCCCTCCCACCCTCGCCTGCTCCTCCCTGTCTTCCCTGTGTCGAGGGGCGGCAGCGTGCCGCTCCTCACTCCTCCTCGTTCCCTCCCACAGAGGCTCCCCTGCAGACTCTTCACCTGGACGTGTGGGGCCCGGCCCGCGTCCGGGGACAGGGCCACGAGCGGTACTTCCTGCTGGTCGTCGACGACTACACGCGCTACACCACGGTCTTCCCCTTGCGCACCAAGGGTGAGGTCCCTGATGTTTTGATCCCTTGGATCCGCGCTGCTCGTCTCCAGCTCCGCCAGCGGTTCCAGTCGGACTTTCCCGTCCTGCGTCTGCACTCTGACAGGGGTGGTGAGTTTTCCTCCGACCTCCTGGCCGCCTACTGTGCGAAGCACGGCATCCTCCAGACTTTCACTCTTCTGGACTCCCCACAGCAGAATGGGGTTGCTGAGCGCCGCATTGGTTTAGTCATGGAGGTCACTCGTACCTCCATGATCCATGCAGCTGCCCCCCATTTTCTGTGGCCGTTTGCTGTCCGGTACGCTGCGCATCAGCTCAACCTTTGGCCCCGTGTCTCTGCTCCGGAGACCTCGCCCACACTGCGTTGGACGGGGGAGGTTGGTGATGCGTCGGTGTTCCGTGTCTGGGGATGTCGAGCCCTTGTTCGCGATACGTCCGCGGACAAGCTCTCCTCCCGTGCCGTTCCCTGTGTCTTCCTTGGCTTTGTCCCTGACGCGTCTGGCTGGCAGTTTTACCACCCCACCTCGCGCCGTGTCTTCGCCTCTCAGGACGTCACTTTTGACGAGTCGGTACCCTTTTACCGTTTGTTCCCCTACCGCACTGCGCCGCTTCCCCCCCCGCCGCTCTTCCTCACCCCAGGTGTCCCTTCGGTAGACCCCCTTCCTCCCCAGGGTCCTGCTCCCTCAGGTGTTTCCCAGGTAGACCCGGTCGAGCCTGTCGAGGTAGCTGTTGACTCTGGTCCTGCGAGGTGTGCTGCGACTGGAGGTGCTGAGCCTGGGGGTGCTGAGACTGGGAGTGCTGAGCCTGGGGGTGCTGGGTCTGGGGGTGCTGAGCCTGGGGGTACTGAGCCTGGGGGTGCTGAGCCTGGGGGTACTGAGCCTGGGGGTGCTGAGCCTGGGGGTGCTGAGCCTGGGGGTGCTGAGCCTGGGGGTGCTGAGCCTTGGGGTGCTGAGCCTGGAGGTGCTGGCTCTGGTGGAGCTGGAGCTGGAGGTTCTGGAGCTGCTGGAGCTACCACTGGAGCTGGAGGTTCTGGAGCTGCTACGAGTGTTGGCGCTGCGGGTTCTGAGTGTGCAGTTGCGCGGTCTCCTTGGAGTGGCCGCCTTCGTCCGCGTGTGCCTCTCACCTCCCAGCAGCTGCGCGACTGGTACGGTCGCCGTCAGCGTCGCGCTCCTGTGGCTCGGGAATCTGCTCCTGGCGGTGCTTCCACTGACGTCCCTGGAGCTGAGAGTGGTGCTGGTTCGTTGTCTCCTGGAGGTGCCCACGTCGCTGGTCCCGGAGGTGCTCGTACCGCTGGTACTCGAGCTGCTGGGGCTGGTGGTGCTGTGTCTGAGGGTGCTCCCACTGGGGACACTGCGATTGGGGGTGCTGGTTCTGGAGGCGCTGCTGCTGGTGGAGACTATCCTGGAGGTGTTACCGCTGGGGGTGGTGGAGCTACTGGAGGTACAGGACCTGCTGTCGGTACTGGAGCTGCTGGTGCTGGCGGCACTACACAGTCGCGCCTGTTCTTCGCTCCGCCGTCTCCGTCGTCTCTGCCGCCGCCTGACTCTGTCCTTCGCCAGGTTCTTAGTCTTCCGTCTTCTACCGGTCTTCCCCTAATGCCTGGCTCACCGCTTCCTGCTCCTTCTCCTTACACAGCGCAGTCCGGGGTCTTACTGAGCGTCGTGAGCCTGCGTCTCGCCTGTTCGTTCTGGTCGTTCCGTCCGTCGTCCTTCCTCTGTTCCGCAGTCTGTTCCTCTGCCGTCTCCTCCTGCGTCGTCTTTGCCTCACGTTCCGGACCCTGCGTCTGACCGGTTTCGTGCTGAGCACCCTACTGTCACGCGTCTGCTAGCCACTGTTGTCACTGACCCCTCGTTTGAGTCTTCTGCTGCGTCTGCCTTGGTCGCTGAGCTTGTTGACTTTGCTGCTGCCTGTCGTCTAGACTACGCTGCTAGCCTTGTTGCTGAGTCTGAGTCTGTCTGTCCTCCGTCCATCGGGGGTGAGTGTGCTCTTGGCACGGACGTCCTTGAGGACAGGCACGAGGACCTTGAGTGTCTTGCAGCCGCTGCGCCTCATCTCGTGGCCATGCTGCTTGCCCCTGAGGGAGACCCGGATGCTATAGACATCCCTACCCCGCGATCTTACGCTGAGGCGATCGCGGGTCCCTACTCCTCTCAGTGGCAGGCAGCCATGGACGCAGAGATGGCATCCTGGAAGTCCACTGGCACTTACGTCGACGACGTTCCCCCTCCTGGGGCGAACATCGTCAATGGCATGTGGATTTTCAGGGTGAAGCGGCCGCCGGGTTCTCCGCCTGTCTTCAAGGCTCGTTACGTTGCCCGAGGCTTCAGTCAGCGAGAGGGAGTCGACTTCTTCCAGACCTTCTCCCCCACCCCGAAGATGACCACTCTTCGGGTACTGCTGCACGTTGCCGCTCAGCGTGACTACGAGCTTCACTCTCTTGACTTCAGCATAGCTTTCTTGCAGGGCAGCCTCCACGAGGAGATCTGGCTGCGCCGCCCTCCTAGCTTCACTGGGTCGTTTCCTCCTGGTACCCAGTGGAGCCTCCGGCGGCCAGTCTACGGTCTCCGCCAGGCGCCACGTGAGTGGCACGACACACTGAGGACTACACTTGCGGCTCTTGGGTTCGCTCCTTCTACTGCTGACCCGTCGCTGTTTCTGCGCACCGACACTTCGCTGCCGCCGTTCTACATCCTCGTGTACGTCGACGACTTGGTCTTTGCCACTGCTGACACTGAGGCTCTCGCCCACGTGAAGTCCGAACTGCAGAAGAGACACACGTGCACATACCTGGGTGAACTGCGCAGCTACCTTGGCTTGCAGATCACCCGGGACAGAGCACGCCGCACCATCACACTGACTCAGTCACACATGGTGCAGCAGGTCCTTCAGCGCTTCGGCTTCACCTGGTCCTCAGCACAGGCCACTCCTCTGGCTATAGGTCACTCGCTCTCAGCTCTGCCTTTGGATGAGTCCGTAGAGCCGAGTGGTCCTTACCCATAGCTAGTTGGTTGCCTCATGTACCTGATGACTTGCACTCGTCCTGACCTAGCGTACCCTCTTGGCCTTCTGGCCCGCTACGTGGCTCCTGGTAGGCACCGAAAGGTGCACTGGGATGCTGCAAAGAGGGTATTGCGCTACTTGTGCAGTACATCGGGCATGGGGCTCGTGCTTGGAGGAGGGAGCCCAGTTGTTCTCACTGGGCACTCAGACGCTTCTTGGGTTGACGACCAGGCTACTCAGCGGTCGTCACAGGGTTACACCTTCAGTCTTGGCTCTGGCTCAGTTTCTTGGCGTTCTACACGTTCGTCTTCAGTTCTCAGCTCCAGTTGTGAGGCTGAGATCTACGCCACAGCCATGGCTGCTCAGGAGTTACGATGGTTCACCTACCTGCTGACCGACCTGGGAGAGCGGCCTCGTTCTCCTCCAGTGCTGTACGTTGACAACAAGGCTGCCATTGCCTTGTGTGAGGAGCACAGACTGGAGCACAGAACGAAGCACATCGCTCTACGGTACTTTCTGGCTCGAGAGTTGCAGCAGCGTGGTCAGCTTCGTCTGCGTTACGTGGCCACTCAGGCCAACACTGCTGATATATTCACCAAGGCACTTCCGCCTGGTGATCATCAGCGTTTCTGCACTTTGTTAGGGCTTGTGCCCACTTTTCCTCACTTGTTGTAGACTTTGCCTGTACTGTGATCTATATATATATATACCTGCATGCTTGCTAGATATAGATCACTGTGATGCTTGTGTTACATATATGCCTCTGCATGTGAACTGGCCTTGTGGCTCTTTGCTTGACGCTGTGTCAAGCACGACAAGGCTCCAATGTGAGCTGGACCACACGGGTGAGGATATTAGCTCAACGTAGCGAATAAGTCCCTAGACGAATCCAATTCCAACTTGTCATGACAAACACAAACGGCACTCAGGCAACTTACTCCAGGTTGATCGGGATGAATGCCCATTTGAAGGTCAACATGTTAACGCCACCTGTGTAGTTAGTCCAAGGGGCGGATCTTGACTCTCGTTGCATAATGTCGTACAGAAACGTGCTGCAATATAGCCATTCACGACCATCGCCGGCATGCTCGAACTGCAGTATTCTGTCGTGCACGACAGGAGTGGCATACTCATATTCACCGAGTCACGTTACGGAGGGCATGGTATCACCAGTAAGTTCAAGAACGCACAAATGATACTCACATGCCCCACCACTCTATGATGTCGCTGCTAACCCATTTGCCCGGCTGCAGGCAATCAGCTTCACGAGGATTGATTGTCAAATAGCTGCCCCCCAATGGATAAGGCATTGCGTACCGCTTAAATGCCGCCGCTCCCTTCTTGTTTCGCCTTCTCGCCATACTTATTTATCTCTTGGTTGCGACCTTGAGTGTGTAGTACTCCCGTCCAAAGGCTCACGATCTATACGGATGTCGTCGGTGTCACCGCTGCTATCTAGCCGTGACTACAACACCTTCTGTGTGGGTAGGCTGACCAAACCCCTTGACCAAACCACTCTTGGGAGACATTGATGGGACAGTTTGGGGACAGGATGATTCCTATGCATTCGATTACGTTGGCTTACTGAACATTGTAAGGTTCAACATGGATGCGGTAACAAGGGTTACCTTCGTGTAGTTTTTGTATCCGCATGGTAATACCCTGGGTTGTAAGCGGTTACACTGGGTTCGAGCTGGCTCGATATATAGTAAGCCCCCGAGTTGGTTGGAGCAGTCCAAACTTTGCGTGGCTGTGACATGATCAGCCTGCCAATGTAAGCTAGCTTTCGATGTGCACCACAGCCTTACATCCCTCCATGTGGCAAACCCGAGCTGGTAGACGGGCGAATTGTGCGTGGGGATGCGACAGCTGGTCGACGCACCTAGCATATGTCATCCAAAAGGTACAGCAGTACCTCGACGATAGCGCCGTCACCATAACGCAACCCTCGCGGCACGCATCATCTATGGTCTAGCGTGATGCCAGCGGCGTCATATCAACGGGCAAGGGTCAAGCACGAGGTCGATCCTTCAGCCGTGAGGTTATTTGTCGGCGAGAACCTTCAACCACCCACTGATTTCTCTCTAATGTGCTGCGCATGCTCCAAGTAGATGTTCTCTCCAGGTAGTGCTCTTAGACACTCTATTTAGTAAGGTGGGCTTCCAGCGACCCTTCACCATGTGTGCCGCGGTAGCACGGCCGGTGCGTGATAGACGTCTGCCACAGAAGCTTGAAGATTTCGAAGGCATCTAAACTACCGCGAGATCAAGGCAGTCTAATGCTAATTGGGCCCGGGACGTCGAGGCTACAAGGGCATTTGTGAAAGAGTACCGCGTGGATAACCTAACGCCCAAGGGGTATCTGACACTGGAGCAAGCCCCAGACACCGGCGCACCTGCTAACCCGCCTATCTTGCCGTACGGGTTCACCGTTCAGGAGAGGCTTGACCTTCAAGCGCTGCACCGTGGTGGACGACGGAGGGCGTTGTTTCAGCTTGAACCTGCAGTAGGCGTAAGGTAGGAGGCACAGGGTGCAACCGGTGAGAGATGGTTTTTTGTTTTTTTTTTTTTTGGTTTTTTTTTTTCCCTCTTTATGTCCATTTTAATCGAGCTTATTTGCATGCTGGTGCCTCTTTACGGTCCCCGCCTGATGGCTGTTATAGAGTCCCACCCTGCAGTGTGCGACCCAATACCCGTGGCGAGCGGCGGGACAGAGCATGGCGGGCCACGAAGCTGCGAGCTAAACCCTGAGGCGTACGTGAAGTACAACGAACTCCTGCACACGGTGCCGTTGTCAGACTGCACCGAGGGGGAGTCTGTCCAGTGTTCTTCAGAATCGGAGGAGTCATCAAGCAGTAGCGAAAACACAGCGGACGAGGATTGGGTGGCGTCTGGCAGCGAGGCTGGAAATGAGTCTGATGTACCGCATGTGCCCAATTCCAACGCAAACCCACCAGGCACCCAAGGCACTCTCGTAAAGCCAGCGGCACCTGCAAAACGAGTCCGGCGCGCCAAGAAGCCACCCAAAGCTGAGAAGTCCCGAGAGCACAGGCCCGTCGTGCGACAAGTACGCGCTACAGGGAATCGAGAGGACAAGATGCCGCAACAGGGCGGAAGCATCTACTCGCGGAGATTTAAGGTTGACGAGAAGCAGCAGCCGGGGACTGCCGTCGCAGAGCAGGTGGCGTCGGCAGTGAGGGAGCACTCCAAGCTGCCTTCCAAACAAGCTAGACGAGGGTCCGCTAATGAAGACCCGGGTGCTTTATCGAAAGGCGGAGCCGGTCATGCCATCCCTCATATCCCGCATCGCCTCACGCCGGGCCGAGTCGTATGGCGCACGTTTTGAACGCGAGATCACCAGACCATGTTCGCAAGCGTGCAGCAGAGTCCGAGTTGAAGCTATCGGCGCTTGCAACACCGCAACAGAAGGAGCCGTCTGTCGATGCGCGTGGGCAGTGGTCGAGCAATTCGACGGCCCAGTATTGCTCTCCTAGGCGCAATCAAGTGCTCTCTCCAGCTTCTGTGGGGGTTGGTTCAGCTCTGAGGTCCCCGTTAGTCAATCACTCCCCCGCCAACGCAGCTCGTGTGGCGTGCCTTGGTGCTGGACTGCCTGGTATGGTGCCGACACCATTCTTCGACGGTGGCGCGGGGCAGACAGCCGACATGGAGGTGGAGCACGGTGACTCGTCTCCTGAAGACGCCGCAGATGATGGCGGCGAGGCAAATCGTGATTTAGTGGAGCTGCAGAGGCTGTTGACCAAGCTTCGCGAGCGAAGTGGTGGTGATATATCGGGTGTCCTTGCAGCCGCTGGAGGACGTGGGACCGCCGTGCTAGGTACAGATGAGATTGAGGCCTTGGCGAGTCTTGGCAGCGGTGCCCGCCGTCTTAGTGTACGTGGCAAGGCTCCGGTAACAGGGGGACATGGCAGGCCGCACCCATCCGCAAGTAACAGAGCTGGGTCTGCACATACCGCTGATCGTACTCACAAGGCTGATGTTACGCATACACCGCCTTCTTCACCTGCTCCGCTTCCATCACAGCCCGCACCCCAACCCCAGGCAGGTGGCCGAGCGAACGCTGCTGCACCGCGTGCCCACATGAACCGGGGGTTGTACAACAACCGACTCGGGAGGGAGCGTGAGCACAACACCAACACCCACGGTGCTGAACACGCATCCGGTCTTGCGGCCCCAGCACCACGTGTCGGTGGGAGTGACAAGGGGCAGCCACCTTACCGAACACGAGGAGCAGGGTACCGCGACCTTGGCGCAGGGGCCACCATGGGCAACCAGGCCCGTGGTGTTAAGCGGGAGAGGAACGTCCCTCAGATGACTCTGATCATTGACTATGATCCGGAGAGGAGCGGAGAGGGCCTGGTACGTGGCATGCCATCACCAGATGAGATCGTGGTGAGTATGCGCATGTATCACATTCCAACACGCACCCGTTGTTTGAACTCCGCCCCTGTATCCGAATGTGCCCTAAGTGTAGGTGTACCTGCAGCTCCCATTCACAGCATTCGCTTCAAGTTGTCGAGGTCATGACCATGGCTTAACGTCTACGTGTGGCATTGATCTGCTCGTGCTCGCCCTTTTTCCATGCTTCGATCCCGTCCCCAGGTGCACGCAAAGTTGGCGATGGATTTCCTACTCCGCAACTGCTCGGCGCGAGGTGTGACGCTGTTCCCCTCTAACACAGTGAGGAATGAAGCCCTGCGTATCATCCTTCGCGCCACGCATGACGTGAGCTACGTACAGGTCTGTGTCGCCATGTCAAAGACGGAAAACAGCTCCAAGGTGCACAAGGTGTGGACGAAGTTCCGCAACGACTCGTCATCCATGGGACGCTACAAGATCGTGTGCGGGCTGGGGATAGACGTCGTGGGCAAAGGGGTGTACAAGATGAAGCTCGACCCGAAGAAGGAGGAGGAGTGGTGGGAGATCCTTGGCCCACGTGAGTATTGGTGCTTCACCCGTGCTGCTTACGTCTCACCCCCTCCACTCTATGGTGTGTGCCGCTAAACTCCACTTCCCTTTTTTTTATCCCTTGCTCCAGTTGGCAGAGGAGCACGAGGGGCACAAGGTCTCTTCATGGAGCATTGGCAAGGGAGACAAGAGGCCCTTCACCAGCGACCTGTTCTTTGCGGCGTGCAAAGCGGCCTACCCTGAGTGGGTTACGGCGGACGGCATCATTGTGCTCGTCCCGTATCACATTGCATGGGTCCTGTTCTCTGTGAGTGTGCACCGCGCTTATGGCCATGGTGATGTCATGTAGCCAGCTCCAGGTTCGTGGTAGTCAGTCCTAAACGAGCTAATCCGTTTGGTGTATTGTGTGGTGGTGGCAGTTCGACTATGGCATGACGAACCTGAAGAGCAAGTCGTTGACCCTCTCACAGAGCCCTCTGACCAACGAGCGGGAGATGGTGGAAGTGGTGGCTGAAGTAGAAGAAGCCATCAAGATGTGGCTGGTTGTGGCAAAGGGGCGGTTGTACGTTCCCGAGCTAGGGGCGTTCAAGTGGGGAAACGCCGGCCTATTCATTAACGAGTCCGGGTTTCAAGAGTATTTGCCGGAGGAGTATAAGAGGCGATCAACATCGGACTCTGGTGACAAGGAACAGTGGATGGCGTGATCGAAGATGGCTGTATCATGTCAGTCACGGCTCTGGATGGGGCAAAGCAGTGATGTTATGGGAGTGGCAAACCCGAGCTAGTTGGCAGAACGCCCCTTTTTTGTGTGTGTGTGTGTGTTTTTTTTTTCTATGCTTCTGTTTGTTTGAATTTTACCAAAACAGGGACTGCACGTAGATTTCAGGGGGGGTGGGCATGCATGGTAGTTGGGGGTATTATGTGGCCACTCGGGACGTTTCTAAATATAATAGAATTAAATGTGCACTACACGTCTATGTAGGAGACCTTAAACGAGTACAAAAAAAACCCCCATGCGATGGCCACCCTGCGGGTTCACTCATAACATGTCCCCAATGTGTCCCGAATCTGACCCGGCCGAAGTGCTGCTTGCGGGCCACTGATTTGTCTCGAAAGTGTCCCGGAAGACACTTTCGGGACAGTTGAACCAGACACTTTCGGGGCACATTTGAGTTCGTCCCAAAAGTGTCTTTCGGGACCCACCTGTCCCAAAAATGTTCGAGAAGAGTCTTTCGGGACGGTTGTGGAACGTTACATTTTGGAGATGCAGTAGGACGGCAGGAGTTACTGCAGGGGCACAGTAGGGCGGCGCGGCTCGGTTCGGGCGGCGCGGTTCGGTTCGGGCGGCGCGGCGCGGCTCGTGCTGGGCTACGCGACGGTGCGCGACGGGGGGGGGGGGGGGGGGGGGGGGGGGGGGGGGGGGGGGGGGGGGGGGGGGGGGGGGGGGGGGGGGGGGGGGGGCGGCTGTAGCGGGCGGGCCGTGGCTGTGCGCGGGCCTGACTAGCGCGCGAGCGGCGGTCTAGCGGGGCGTCGCGGCGGCCTAGGGGCAGGGCTGCGACACCCTGGGCGGCGGTCGACGGGCGGCTAGGGGCTGCTGGTGGGCGGCGCCGGTCGCGCGGGCGGTTAGGGGCCGGCTCGCGCTTAGGAAAAAGGCCGCGCGCGGGTCGCTAGCGGGTTACGCGCGCGAAAAAAAAGGCCGCGCGCGGCACTAGCGAGTTGCGCGCGGGCAGCAGGAGGAAGAGAGGCGCACGAGGGCGCACTAGGAGAGAGGCGCTCGAGGGCGCTTCTAGCGGTGGGCCCTTAGGTAAGCGGTCCTAGGACTAGGACCTAAGCTCTGATACCATGTTAGAAACAAGAAGTGTTGAACTATGAGAAGATTGGAGTACAAGTATGAAACCCTAGAATTGTGTACCCCCTAAAGGCTAACCCACTGTAGCCTACACAGCAAATAACATATGTGCAATGTTTGACAGAACCCCCCCCCCCCATGTACATCACCCTCTACTACCTAGTCACCCGGCTCCCTGACTCCCTTCGCTCGGTCAGGGATCACTTCCTCTCTCTCTGCCCCACCACACTCACCGTTGACCTCCTCGAGGAGCGCCTCCTTGCAGCTGAGAAGAGATGAAATTTTTTGAAATATATTTCAAATTTTAAAGATTGTGACAAGACTTGTAAAGGAGCATGCAGTAAGGAGTCAAGTGCTCCTTATCTTGTGGCAGGTCCACGGACCTGCCACCTAGTCCATTTCATTCATAGATCTGAATCTACAAGCACACACATGGAAACTATCAACCTCCTCGCCATTGTCGCCTCTATGTTATCCTACTCCTAACGCCGCCGTACGTGACGAAATCGCCACTTATGCCTTTTAAGAGTGAAACCATCTTCGTCAGATGTTGCTGCGGTGGTGCGCTCAGAGTGTGCATGGCGAGGTTGTTTACTGCTGCTGGTGCAGAATGATGAAATTGCGGGATAAAGCGTTTGACAGCTTCTGCTAGTGCGATTCATGTCCCAATGGCCCCTACCACCTGCTGCCGTTGCGCGATCGCCGCGGCTGCACAATCGATAAGGTCGTCGCGCAATCTGCGGCTGCTGTTACCACGCAATCTGCGGTCCTTGCTGTGAAATTTGGTGCTGGTGTTCGTGGTCGATGCGTTTGCTGCGATATCTGCTGTTGCGGCTCGCGATTTGCTGCAGGTGCTTCCGATTTGCTGCTGTTGCTACGAGATCTGCTGATGCGGCGAGATTTGCTGCTGCGATTTGCTGGTGGCGCCGCGAGATCTACTGCTGGTGTTCGGATCTATTGCCGCTCCTCACGATTTTGCTGCTGCTGCTCGCGATTTGCTGCTGCTGCTCGCGATTTGCTGCCGCAGCTCGCGATTTGCTGCTGCTGCTCGCGATTTGCTTATGCAGCTCGCGATTTGCTGCTGCAGCTCGCGATTTGCTGACGCAGCTCGCGATTTGCTGCTGCAGCTCGCGATTTGCTGATGCAGCTCGCGATTTGCTGCTGCTGCGAGATCTGCTGCCGACGATGCGCGAGCTGCTGCGGGAACTGCTGCTGACACTGCGGGAGCTGCCGCTGAATCCGCGCGCGCTGCTGCTGACGGTGCACGAGCTGCTGCTGATGCTGCGCGATTTGCTGCTGATGCTGCGCAATCTGCTGCTGATGCTGCGCGATCTGCTGCTGGTGCCTCACGATCTGTTGTTGGCGGCGTGTGGTGCGCGATCTACTGCAGGTGCTAAGGAGGTCGCCACTGGTGGCGCTGCTCTGGATGGTGTACTGCACTCTGAGGATGGCTTCTGCGACTGCTGGTGCTCGTGTTGGTGCTGCCGTTGCAGCTGCTGGTAGTGCTGGAAAGCACTCGTTGCTATAGGAGTGCTCACTCCAATCTCAGTGCTGGCCTTTAAGGTCATGGCCTTATAAAGATTATGGCATTTTTAATTATGGCCTTATAAGATTACGCCTTTGCAAGAGAACACGGCAAAAACCTCGTTGCTGTGAAAAATTAGTTTACGAAGGGCCAGGCGTATGATAAAATTCCCAAATGATGCGTATTAAAAAATAAAGAGTAAAGTAATTTGGCATTTGCCAGGGCTAATTTCTATTTTATGCTCCTTACCCTTTCGAGCGAAATAAATCATTTCTTAAATCCCAGGCTCTTAAATAAAACCCAAAACAAGTGGACTAAGTGTCAGAATCCCAGCCACTAACCACTGGGATAAAAGGGCTTATTTGTGTAGCGGGTGAGTGCGCCCAGGCCGCCATGCCTGTAACCCTTCCCTAGGATCAATCGGGGATCACCAGTGGACCTCTAACACTAAGAAGCTCTTCCACCCAATGGGTCGCATCGCGAATGTTTATTACGTATGCATTACTGTTGATACCGAGATATCGGTCAGTTTCGCTTACACCATCATGCTACCGGTAATATACCAACCCAAAAAAAAAAAAAAAAAAAAGGAAGGGGGGACACATGCAATACTCGCCTTTGAATTTCTTACTGGCATAAATATGCCCTCTATCGATTACGATATCGTATATCACTCATTCCGTTTTCCACGCTGAAATTGCGGAAACAACACGTTGAGATTAAACGTTTGGCTTGGATTGGACATTTGGTTATCTGTCATTCTGAATGATACGAGCTTGGTGGCTGGGATCAACCGCTTCAGATGATGAAGTCTTAGCTCGCGGTATTGTTTCAAAGTTACACGTTTGTTTGGACGTAACTGCCAATATCAATTACGATAGTTACCAGCACTCCCATGCGGCGAAGATTTGATGTAACGTCTCTATATGCGGGTTGGCGTTATCAACATTGGCGTTTGCCATGTTCTTTTTGTCATTGCCATTATTGCGACTCATTTGACGTTCTTCTTTGAGATTGTCATGTTTGGCATAAGAATTATAGCAAGGGCGGCCTGTTGGGCAATCCCCATCCATCATAACAGACTTTGCATTGGCCTTACAAGTATGGTACATCCGTTACAAAGGTTCCTTCCTTACTCCGTGGCTATATGGCAGAATGCATGGATACATGCTCAAGGGTTTATCCGACGACACCGCGTCTTGGCAACATCCAGTCAAGGAAATTAGAGCGTGGCTCTTTTATATACTCACACAACCAGTATGTTATTGGTCATAATTGTATATGAAAAACCATCCCCACGCAAACACTATGCAGGGTGTAAGAGTTTGCCCTGCTGTGGGTCGTGATGAGCATCTTGTCATCGCATTTACGCTTGTATCGATACGGAATGTGTCACAACCACAATACTGATCTAGCTTGCCATCTTACAAAGTACTTTGCACGTGCGTCCTTGTACTCATGGACCATTTCAGGTTCATCTTACGACCATATATTCATTCTTCGTTGGTTGTTTGAACAACAAAAGTACGTGCGTGTGCCTCTTTGGTATGATGCTGCGAAAAGCATTATCAGGAACAAAGTGTCTGTCCAAACATGGCTCATGCTTGTGTCATGAGCACCTCCGCTACGAATACTTGCATTGTTAGAGCTAAATCCGCAGTGTCGTATATCTGCAATGATCGTGGCCTTATGTCTCAGAATAACTAGGCAAGAATGAATGAACTAGCAGAAGTTTGGGTACAAATATGAAACCCTAGTTGGGGTTGTACCCCATATTGGCTACCCCACTATAGCCTACCAACATATAACACATTACAATTTAACACACCCCCATAGGCAAAGTGGGGGAGAACAAAGGGTCACAAGACCAGTCCAGCAAAGCAACGCAAGCCCAGGGTGGATCACAACGTCACCACACTCCGAGCACAAGCAAAGGCCACAAGGCCAGTTCACATGCAGTGCTAGATATAGTACAAGACAAGCAACACAGTGATCAAAACCTAGCAAGCAAGCACCAAGATATATATAAAGTACAGTACAAAGAAAGTCAAGCAGTAAGCAAATGAGGGAATGTGGACACAAGGCCTAAAGAAGTACAGTGCCGCTGATGATCACTAGGCGGGAGCGCCTTGGTGAAGATATCAGCAGTGTTGGCCTTCGAGTCCACGTACACAAGCCGAAGCTGACCGCGCTGCTGAAGCTCTCGAGCAAGAAAGTAGCGAAGAGCAATGTGCTTCGTCCTGTGCTCCAGTCTGTGCTCCTGACACAAGGCAAGAGCCGCCTTGTTGTCACCGTACAGAACTGGAGGAGAACTAGGCCGCTCTCCCAAGTCAGTCAGCAGGTAGGTGAGCCAGCGTAACTCCTGTGCAGCCATGGCTGTGGCGTAGATCTCAGCCTCACAACTAGAGCCGAGAACAGAGGAAGAGCGGGTGGACCGCCACGAGACAGAACCAGAGCCAAGGCTGAAGGTGTAACCCTGTGACGACCGCTGCGTAGCCAGGTCGTCCACCCAAGAAGCGTCCGAGTGGCCAGTGAGGACAACTCTGTCGCGTCCTCCAAGCACCAGCCCCATGCCTGATGTACTGCACAAGTAGCGCAGCACCCTCTTAGCAGCCTCCCAGTGCTCTCGCCTGTGTCTCCCAGGCGCAACGTAACGAGCAAGGATGCTAAGAGGGTACGCGAGGTCAGGTCGCGTGCAAGTCATCAGGTACATGAGGCAGCCCACAAGCTCTGGGTACGGGCCACTCGGCTCTACGGACTCGTCCGGAGGTGGAGCTGAGAGCGAGTGGCTGGTAGCCAGAGGTGTGGCCTGTGGTGAGGAGAACTGGAAGCCGAAGCGCTGAAGGACCTGCTGCACCATGTGTGACTGAGTCAGGGTGATGGTGCGGCGAGCTCTGTCCCGGGTGATCTACAAGCCAAGGTAGCTACGCAGCTCACCCAGGTCAGTGCAGGTGTGTCTCTTCTGCAGCTCCGACTTCACACGAGCGAGTGCCTCAGTGTCAGCAGTAGCAAAGACCAAGTCGTCGACGTACACGAGAATATAGAACGGCGGCAGCGACGTGTCTGTGCGGAGAAAGAAACAGCGACGGGTCAGCAGTAGACGGCGCGAACCCAAGAGCCGCAAGTGTAGTCCTCAGTGTGTCGTGCCACTCGCGGGGCGCCTGGCGGAGACCGTAGACTGGCCGGCGGAGGCTCCACTGGGTACCAGGAGGAAACGACCCAGTAAAGCCAGGTGGGCGGCGCAGCCAGATCTCCTCGTGCAGGCTGCCCTGCAGGAACGCTGTGCTGAAGTCAAGAGAGTGAAGCTCGTAGTCACGCTGAGCAGCAACGTGCAGCAGAACCCGAAGAGTGGTCATCTTCGGGGTGGGGGAGAAGGTCTGGAAGAAGTCGACCCCCTGACGCTGACTGAAGCCTCTAGCAACGTAACGAGCCTTGAAGACAGGCGGAGAACCTGGCGGCCGCTTCACCCTGAAAATCCACATGCCATCGACGATGTTCGCCCCAGGAGGGGGAACCTCGTCGACGTAGGTGCCTGTGGACTTCCAGGATGCCATCTCTGCGTCCATGGCTGTCTGCCACTGAGAGGAGTAGGGACCCGAGATCGCCTCTGCGTAAGTGCGCGGAGTGGGGATGTCTAGTGCATCCGGGTCTCCCTCAGGGGCAAGCAACCAGGCCACGAGATGAGGTACAGCAGCCGCGAGAGAGTCAAAGTCCTCCTGCCTGTCCTCAAGGACGTCCGTGCCAAGAGCACACTCACCCCCGACGGACGGAGGACAGACAGACGCAGACTCAGACCCAGCAACAAGGCGAGCAGCGTAGTCTAGACGACAGGCAGCAGCAAAGTCAACTAACTCAGCGACCAGAGCAGACGCAGCCGAGGACTCAAAGGTAGGGTCAGTGACAACAGTAGCTAGGAGACGCGTGACAGTAGGGTGCTCAGCACGATACCGGTCAGACTCAGGGTCCGGAACAGCAGGCAAAGAGGACGCAGGAGGAGACGGCAGAGGGACACGCTGAGGAGCAGTAGAGGGACGCAGAGTCATGTAGTGAGTGCCTGGGACAGGAGGAGGACGCTCACGACGGACACAACTACCAGTGCGAGCAGGACGAACAGGCAACGCAGGACGAGACTCAGGCTCACGACGCTCTGTAAGACCTCCTGTGGGACCAGTGTAAGGAGAGGGAGCAGGGAGAGGCGAGGCAGGCGGTAACTGTGACTGCGGCTGGACAGTCGGAGGACACTCTACGGAGGGAGGAGGACAAGGAGGAGGAGCCTGCCCAAGAACCTGCTGAAGGAGCGGTACGAAGTACGGCCGCGGCCGCGCAGCGTCTCCAGAAGCAGAAGAGACTCCAGCGTCCGGGTCCCCAGCACCAGCAGCAGCGCCACCGCTCGGGTCCTCAGCTCCAGCAGCAGCTCCACCAGGTGGGTCCGCAGCACCAGCAGCAGCACCACCCCCAGGGTCCGCAGCACCGCAAGGAAGAGCACCCCCAGAGTCGGCAGCTACAACTCCGCTAGCGCCGCCAGCTCCAGAGTCCCCAGCTCCAGCAGCTCCAGTCGTAGTGCTCCCAGAACAACCAGTCCCGGCAGCTCCAGTACCCCCAGCTCCAGCCGAGCCACTAGGACGGCGAAAGCGCCGGACGTACCAGTCACGAAGCTGCTGTGGTGTGAGAGACTGCTCAGCACCCCGAACCGGAGCACCCCCAGACGCAGCAACCCGAGGCTCCGTAGGCTCAGTAGCAGCACCCCCAGGCTCAGTACCCGCAGGCGCAGCACCCCCAGACTCAGCACCCCCAGACTCCGCACACGCCGGCTCAGCACCCCCAGTCGCAGCACCCCCAGGCTCAGCACCCCCAGGCGCCGAACTCTCAGGCACAGTACCCTCAGCTCCAGCACCCTCAGTCCCAGCACCCCCAGGCCCAGCACCCGCAGGCTCAGCACTCCCAGCAGCACCACCTGCAGCAGCACCTGAGTCACCTGTGACCTCGACAGGCTCAGCGACGGGAGGAGGGTCTACCTGAGAGACACCTGAAGGAGCAGGACCCTGAGGGGGAAGGGGGTCTACCGGAGGGGGACCAGGAGCAAGGAAAAGCGGCGGGGGAGGGAGGGGGGCAGTACGGTAGGGGAAGAGACGGTAAAAAGGGACCGACTCGTCAAAGGTGACGTCCTGAGAGGCGAAGACCCGGCGCGAGGTGGGGTGGTAAAACTGCCAGCCCGGCGCGTCAGGGACAAAGCCAAGGAAGACACAGGGAAGCGTGCGGGAGGAGAGCTTGTCCGCGGACGTATCGCGGACAAGGGCACGAGCACCCCACACCCGGAAGCGCGACGCATCGCCAACCTCCCCCGTCCAACGCAGTGTGGGCGAGGTCTCCGGCAAGGAGACACGGGGCCAGAGGTTGAGCTGATGCGCGGCGTACCGGACAGCAAACGGCCACAGAAAATGGGGAGCCGCCGCGTGGACCAAGGAGGTACGAGCGACCTCCATGACCAGGCCAATGCGGCGCTCAGCAACCCCATTCTGTTGTGGGGAGTCCGGAAGCGTGAAGGTCTGCTCGATGCCCTCCGCCTGACAGAAGGTCCTCAAGAGGTCGGAGGAAAACTCACCACCTCTGTCAGAGTGCAGGCGCAGGACAGGAAGATCCGTCCAAAAATGGCGGCGGAGCTGGAGACGAACTGTGCGGATCCAAGGGATCAGAACAGCAGGGACCTCACCCTTGGTGCGCAAGGGGAAGACCGTGGTGTAACGCGAGTAGTCGTCGACAACCAGCAAAAAATACCGCTCACCGCCCTGGCCACGAACGCGGGCTGGGCCCCACACGTCCAGGTGGAGGGTCTGCAGAGGAGCCTCTGTCGGGGGGAACGAGGAGGAGTGAGGAGCGGCGCGCTGCCGCCCCTCGACGCAAGGAAGGCAAGGCGGCGCAGGCGAGGCAGGGAGGGGAGGGAGGGACCTGGGAAGACCAGACACAAGGCGGCGACTGTGCATGCCACGGAGGCGTGGCAAGGAGGGGTGACCCAGGCGGTGGTGCCAGAGAAGAGTCTGGTGCGACAGGGAACGACACTCACAGGCGTGGGCCACCAGACCTGACGCGGACACCTGACCGACAGCAGCGACCTGAGGAGACGCAGTGGTCAGTGTGTAGAGACTCGACCCCGGCCGACGAGTAAACGTAGCCAGGTGACGGCCGGTCCTGGAGCACGTGCAGATCGCCACACGCTGTCCTCCAGGGGTAAAGGTGTCAACCCACTGATCCTGGATGACAGCGTTGCTCACCAGGTTCATCGAGAACGAGGGGAGGTGGAAACCCGTCAACGAGCCAGACGGAACCGCCGGACAAGGGAGCACAGTGGTGGACTGGGCAAGGACTGGGCCCCCAGAGGGGTCAGCCAAGGAGACTGGGACCGGTGCAGGAAGCGGTGTGAGCTCAGTACTGTCTCGAAAGAAGCAGCGGGAAGCACCTGAGTCAAGGGTGAAGGTGTGACAGGTCTCAGCCGGTGCAGTACCTGAGAGAGCAGTCTCTGTGGGTGCTGTACCTGAGAGAGCAGACTCGCAAGCAGCAGGGACAGTGCTGGAGGGAGCAGGTACAGGGGGCACCATACCAGAGAGAGCAGACTCACTAGTACCTAGGGCAGCGGGCCCTATACCTGGGTCAGGCGGCACACACAAGTAACAGTCTCCCTCGGCACTAACAGTCAATGCATACATGGCAGCAATAATAGCATCATAGTCAAGAGCAAAGATATCAACACCAGCCCTCATCAGCTCAGCCCAGCGAGGGCGCTCAACATCCTCGCCCATCTCCTCACGCCAAGCGTCGTCAAGGCGGAAGAAGCAGCGGTACTGAGTGTGGAACTTTCCACACGTCTGCCCCTTGCGATCACCTGTGCGAATGACATAGGAACAGCGGCCACTGCCCCCCGACGTCCCACGCTGAGCAAGCCACTCACGAAGCTGCTGGGTCGACTGGGGACGCTGCTGCTGCTGGGAGCTCTGGCCCGAGCCAGTGCCTCCACTCCGACCTCCACCGCCGCCACTACCTCCGCTCCGACCGCCACCACCGCCACCGCCACCGCCACTACCGCCACCGCCGCCACTGCCGCCGCTGCCACCACCGCCACTGCTCCCGCCGCCGCCCCCGCCTCCGCCGCCGGCCCCACTCCCACCAGCACTCCCGCCACCGCTCCCTCCAGCACCGCCTCCCCCCCCACCTCCCCCACCCCCTCCCCCCCCAGCGCCACCCCCGCCACCCTTGCCCCCCTTGCCCTTGCCGGTGCGGCGCCTCCCACCAGGAGCAGAAGCAGCGCCAGCAGACTCAGCACCAAGGAAGTCAACAGCAGCAGCAGTAGCATAGGAGGGAGCGAGGGGAGAGGGAGAGCACCCCTCAAAGATGGGGGTGCGAGGAGCGCCGCGAGCAGCACCAACAGCTACAATGCTCTTCTCGGCTGCTAGCAGCTTCTCCTCTAGGAGGGCGACAGTGAGCTCAGTGGGACAGCGAGCAAGGAAATAGTCGCGCACTGAGCTGAGGGTGTCAGGGAGACGGGTGACTATGAAGTGGAGTGCCCAGTACAGGGGAGGGGGGTTCTTAGCGCAGAACTCGGTGGGAAGGGCGGCACGCAGGCGAGCATCACTAGTGCGAAGGTGGGTGATAAGATCGGCGACTGTAGCAAAGGTGGACAGGTCAGGGAACAGGTAAGGCAGCATGAGACGGCTAAGCTCGGCTGTGGCAGGTGAGGAGTAGCGAGCAACGACAGCGTCGTATAGGGCTTTAGCGGTTTTGCAGTCACCAAAGTGCTCTAGCTCAGCTAACGGCAGGTGACTGCGAATAGCCAGGCGAGCTGCAGCGTCACGAGTCTGCCACTGTGAACGTACACTAAGCTCGGCTGTGGCAGCAGGAGCAGCGGCAGCACCAGACGCGTAGTCATAGAGGGAGATGTGGTCCGTGCTATTGCTCATAAGATACAACTGCAGGTCGTCGAGCCAGGAAGTAAACTGCACGGGACGGCCCTCAGCATCGAAGGAAAGAACGCGAATAGAGGCCATAGCTCAGGCGTGAGGGCACAGCAGAGCAGCAGCAGCAGCAGAGGGGACGCGCTAGAGCGAAGCTAGCAGCCACAGCAGGAGCAAGCGGCGGTGCACAGGCAGGAAGCAGCAGGCGAGGCGGGCGGCGCTGCAGGCGGGAAGTGCGGCGGGCGGGCTGCGAAGCGGGCAGCGGGGCGGGCGGGCGACGCGGCGAGCGGGCAGCGCGGCGGGCGGCTGCGAAGCGGGCAGCGGGCGGGCGGGCGACGCTGCAAGCGGGCAGCGGGCGGGCGGGCGACGCTGCAAGCGGGCAGCGAGGCGGGAGGGCGACGCTGCGAGCGGGCAGCGAGCGAGCGGGCGACGCTGCGAGCGGGCAGCGAGCGAGCGGGCGACGCTGCGAAGCGGGCAGCGGGCGGGCGGGCGACGCTGCGAGCGGGCAGCAAGCGGGCGGGCGACGCTGCGAAGCAGGTAGCGGGCGGGCGGGCGGCGCTGCGAGCGGGCAGCGAAGCGGGCGGGCCGCGAAGCGGGCAGCGAGCGGGCGGGCGGGCTGCGAAGCGGTTAGCGGGGCGAGCGGGCTGCGAAGCGGGCAGCGGGGCGAGCGGGCGACGCTGCGAGCAGGCAGCGCGGCGGGCGAGGGGCGAGCGGGCAGCGTGGCGGGCGGGCGACGCTGCGAGCGGGCGGCTCGGCGGGCGGGCGACACTGCGAGGGGCGCGCGAGGGCGCTAGCGAGGGGCGCGCGAGGGCGCTAGCAAGGGGCGCGCGAGGGCGCTAACGAGGGGCGCGCGAGGGCGCTAACGAGGGTGCGCGAGGGCGCTAACGAGGGGCGCGCGAGGGCGCTAACGAGGGGCGCGCGAGGGCGCTAACGAGGGCGCACGAGGGCGCTACGAGGCTAGGGCACGGGGTAGCGTGGTAACCGCATGCGAGCGGTGGTGGGCCCTTAAAAAAAAAAACGGTCGGTAGGTCCTAGGGACCTCCTGCTCTGATACCATCTCAGAATAACTAGGCAAGAATGAATGAACTAGCAGAAGTTTGGGTACAAATATGAAACCCTAGTTGGGGTTGTACCCCATATTGGCTACCCCACTACAGCCTACCAACATATAACACATTACAATTTAACATTATGCGCGCACTACTTCGCGTTTGCATTGGCACAAATATTCTCTACGCATCTGACGCAATATGTTCCACCCTGCGATGACGGTCTAGTGAAGAGGGTCTCGCCTTACATGTACCGTCACCCCCCGGATATAAGCGCCACCCTAGGATAAGCGCCTGGCGCTTCTAATTGGCATATGGCGCTTATATCCCCTCCTCGATTATAAGCGCACCCCCTGAAAAAACTTGTTTTATTATAAGCGCAAAATTTGAAATTGGTTCAACACACTGTAACGACTTTTACTTTAGAAGGCAGATGTGTTGCAAATTCGGTTCGCTTCACTTTCGAACCCTGCACTGGATGTGAGTCCAGTCAGCAGGAGCTGTCAGGGGCACCTTGTGAGTCAGACTGAGTGTATCTCCCAGCGCGCGCGAGAATTTCACGAAAGACCCCATGTAACTTCGACTCGATTGAAAAGGCAAGCACGAGATCTACAGTTTGGTGTTGGAAAATACTAAATATATATACATGTCCTTTTATAAGCGCCTGCGCTTATAAATTTACTCGATTACAAGCCCACCCCCCTAAAAAAACATGTTTTATTAAACCCCCCCATGGGGGTATATCCGGGGGGTGACGGTACCCTGGCAAGTACGGAATTTTCAATGATGTGCTTTTCGTCTCGAAAGTTGCAATGCCCATGATCAAAGTTGACAAACAACCGCTTTCCCTTGGCATTTGAAATATGCGGTCCATACTGTTTTCGCAAGTATTACGCACAAATGCTACACATGCACATATATTTGAATGCCTCAAGCCTCAGTATGTCACCTCACAAGTGATTGACATTGGTGAAGCATGTACAATTTTCAAAGCCTTTATTATCACCGCTGCCCTGCGATATGCATTATATAAGTCAGTCCTTATTTAGCCAGTGCCATCACAATCTCATGCAATCTAGCGAGAGCCATGGTTTTCTTCTCGAACATGTAGCGCTGGTCACGTCAACGTGCTACGGAGTGATAACATCATCAAGATCGCATAGACAAGACAATTCGTGATCATGTACGGGCCATTTTTTATCGCGCTATTGCATCACCAAGATAACATCGACAAGACCATTTGTGCTCCTGTACTGACCAATATTTATCGCGCTATTGTACACCGCGGACAATTCGTTAACGTAGTTCTCTCTTGAACAAGCACACGCCTAAACACTTTGGAATCTCTAGCCCGTTACTTGGAAAGCTTGCAAATGTGTTGACTTGTCAGTGCAAGATAGATAACATCCTTACTCTAGGCGATGCTTGCGAAGTCTTGTTTGCTCTCCCAAATTTCATGGGAAATTCTCTTTCCGGTCCACCCCATAAGAAGCGGAAGGGGTAAAATAATAGTAAGAATAACAATTCTTTTTACTTACATACCTAATGTCTCGTGCAACCTATGACGACTGCTCTGCAGACTCCTTGAAGAGTCTTGTCTTAATATGATTTTTTTTGAAATATATTTCAAAATTTAAAGATTGTGACAAGACTTGTAAAGGAGCATGCAGTAAGGAGTCAAGTGCTCCTTATCTTGTGGCAGGTCCACGGACCTGCCACCTAGTCCACCTATGACGACTGCTCTGCAGACTCCTTGAAGAGTCTTGTCTTAATCATAGTCGCTGTAGGAGCCTCTCGTGGTGACCCTCGTGCCCCTTTCTTTGAGGGGTGCTCCCCCGTTCCCCTTTTGCCCTCTGTTGCCTCTGCTGCTGCTGTCGACCTCGTTGGCACCGAGTCGGTCGGCGCTGCGTCTGCCCCTAGCGGGAGGCGCCGCAACAGCAAGGGCAAGGGGGGCAAGGGTGCTGGAGGAGCTGGCGGGGGTGGTGGTGGTGGCGGTGGAGGCGGCGGAGGGGTGGGGGTGGAGGTGGGAGTGGTGGCGGAGGTGGGGGCTCTGGAGGCAGCGGTGGAGGCGGAGGCAGCGGCGGCGGCGGCGGTGGGAGTGGAGGAGGTGGCGGTGGCAGCCATGGCGGCGGTGGCAGTGGTGCTGGTCGGGGCGGCTCTGTGCAGCGGGGAGGCTTCGGTGGTGGCCAGCGTCAGCAGCAGCAGCGCTCTCGTGAGACCCCGCCACCCCAGCAGCTTCGTGAGTGGTACGCTGCGCGTCAGCGGTCTGGGGGTGCTGGTCCCTGTGCCTACGTCCTGCGTACTGGTGACCGCACTGGGGAGCCGTGCGGCGGGCCGCACACCACCCAGCGCTGCTTCGGCCGCCTGACAGACGCCTGGCGTCTCCAGTTCCCTGACGCCACTGAGATCCCTCGCTGGGGTGATCTGCTTAGGTCGGGGGTTGCTATCTTTGATCTTGACTATGATGCTATTCTTGCTGCCATGTATGCTGTGTCTACTAGTGATGAGGGTGACTGTTACCTGTGTGTTCCGCCTGACCCGGGCATTGCGGCTGCTGCTCTAGGTGCTAGTGAGTCTGCTGCTCCAGGTGCTAGTGAGTCTGCTGCTCCAGGTGCTGGTGAGTCTGCTCTCTCAGGTACCACGTCTGCTCAGGCGTTGCACACTTTCACCCTTGACTCGGGTGCTTCCCGCTCCTTCTTTCGAGACCGCACCACCCTCACGCCGCTCAGTCGCCGGGTTGCGGTCTCCCTGGCAGACCCCTCTGGGGGTCCTGTCCTTGCCCACTACTCCACTGTGCTACCGTGTCCAGCGGCCCCGTCTGGCTCCCTGTCAGGTCTTTACCTCCCCTCGTTCTCTACGAAATTGGTGAGTGGTGCTGACCTACAGGATGGGGGGGTTGACCAGTTCACTCCTGCGAGTCAGCGGGTGACCCACTGCACGTGTGCTCGGACGGGCCGACACTTGGCCACGTTTACCCGTCAGCCGGGGTCGAGCCTGTACACACTGACTACCGAGTCTCCTCCGGTTGCTGTGCCTGGTCAGGTAGCTGCGTCGGGTCAGGTGTTTGCTGCAGCGTCTCGGTCTGGTCCTGAGTCTGCCCCCTGCTCGTGTCGCCTCCTGTCCCACCAGACTCTTCTCTGGCACCACCGCCTTGGTCACCCCTCCCTGCCTCGTCTCCGAGGCATGGCCTCCCGTGTCCTTGTCTCTGGTCTCCCCCGGTCTCTCCCTCCCCTTCCTCCGGGGCCTGCCCCTACCTGCGTTCCCTGCGTCGAGGGGCGGCAGCGCGCCGCTCCTCACTCCTCCGAGTTTCCGCCGACAGAGGCTCCGCTGCAGACTCTTCACATGGACGTGTGGGGCCCAGCCCGCGTCCGTGGACAGGGTCACGAGCGTTACTTCCTGCTGGTGGTTGACGACTACTCGCGTTACACCACGGTCTTCCCCTTGCGCCGCAAGGGTGAGGTCACTGAGGTGTTGATCGACTGGATCCGCGCTGCTCGTCTCCAGCTTAGAGAGATTTTCGGCTCGGACTTTCCTGTTCTGCGTCTGCACTCCGACAGAGGTGGAGAGTTTTCCTCCGACCTTCTGCGAGCCTTCTGTCGTGCGAGGGGCATCCGCCAGACGTTCACGCTTCCGGCCTCTCCACAGCAAAATGGGATTGCTGAGCGCCGCATTGGCATGGTCATGGACGTCGCTCGTACGTCCATGATCCATGCGGCTGCTCCCCATTTTCTGTGGCCGTTTGCGGTTTAGTACGCGGCGCATCAGATCAACCTTCAGCCCAGGGTCTCCATGCCGGAGACCTCCCCCACTCTGCGGTGGACGGGGAAGGTTGGCGATGCGTCTGCGTTCCGTGTCTGGGGATCTCGAGCTTTTGTCCGCGACTTGTCTGCGGACAAGCTGTCCTCCCGTGCTGTTCCCTGCGTCTTCCTTGGCTTCCCCCCTGACGCGCCTGGTTGGCAGTTTTACCACCCCACCTCGCGCCGTGTTCTATCCTTCCAGGACGTCACGTTTGACGAGTCGGTTCCGTACTACCGTCTCTTCCCCTACCGCGCTGCCCCCCTCCCCCCCCCGCCGCTCTTCCTCGCTCCAGGTCCCCCCCCGGTAGACCCCCTCCCCCCTCAGGGTCCTGCCCCCTCAGGGTCCTGCCCCCTCAGGTGTGTCCCAGGTAGACGCAGTCGAGCCTGTCGAGGTAGCTGTTGACTCTGGTGCTGCTAGGAGTGGAGCCTGAGCGTGAGGTGCCTGGGGGTGCAGAGCCTGAGCGTGAGGAGCCTGGGGGTGCGGAATCTGAGGGTGCTGAGCCTGCGCGTGAGGAGACTGGAGGTCCTGCGCCTGGGGGTGCTGTGTCTGGGGGTGCTGAGCCTGTGTGTGCGGAGTCTGGGGGTGCTGAGTCTGGAGGTGAGACGCCTGAGGGTACTGGGACTGCTGGTGCGCGGTCTCCTTGGAGTAGCCGCCTTCGTCCGCGTGTGCCTCTCACCTCACAGCAGCTGCACGACTGGTACGGTCGCCATCAGGGTCGCGCTGCTGGAGCCCGGGGCTCTGCTGCTGGAGGTACTTCTGCTGACGTCCCTGGAGCTAGGAGTGGTGCTGGTACTTTGTCTACTGGAGGTGCTGGAGTCGCTGGTCCCGGAGGTGCTTGTACTGGAGGTACTGGAGCTGCTGGGGGTACTGCGTCTGGGGGTGCTGCTGCTGGAGGCACTGAGGCTGGAGACCCTGGGACTGGAGGTGCTGGTTCTAGGGGTGCTGCTGCCGAAGACACTAAGGTTGGAGACCCTGGGACTGGAGGTGCCGGTTTTGGGGGTGCTGGAGGTTCTGGAGCTGCTGGGGGTGCTGGAGCTGCTGGAGGTACTGGAGCTGCTAGGGCTGGTGCAGCTGCGCCGACACGACTGTTCTTCGCTCTGCCGTCTCCGTCGTCTCTGCCGCCGCCTGACTCTGTTCTTCGTCAGGTTCTTACTCTCCCGTCGTCTACTGGTCTTCCGTTACAGCCTGGCTCCCCGCTGCCTGCTCCTTCTCCTTACACTGAGCAGACAGGTAGTCTTGCTGAGCGTCGTGAGCCTGCGTCGCGTCCTGTCTCGCCTGTTCGTTCTGGTCGTACCGGTCGTCGTGTTCCTCGTTCGCGTCAGCCGGCTGTCCCCAGCGCACACCTCGTAGTCCGTCGTCCTTCCTCTACTCCGCAGCCTGTTCCTCTGCCGTCTCCCCCTGCGTCCTCTCTGCCTGCCGTTCCGGACCCTGAGTCTGACAGGTTTCGTGCCGCCATTGTTGTCACTGACCCGTCGTTTGAGTCTACTGCTGCGTCTGCCTTGGTTGCTGAGCTTGTTGACTTTGCTGCTACCTGTCGTCTAGACTACGCCGCTAGTCTCGTTGCTGAGTCTGAGTCTGTATGTCCTCCGTCCGTCGGGGGTGAGTGTGCTCTTAGCACGGACGTCCTTGAGGACAGGCAGGAGGAGTTCTAGTGCTTTGCTGCTGCTTTACCTCATCTCGTGTCCATGCTGGTTGCCCCTGAGGGAGACCCGGATGCACCAGACATCCCGACTCCGCGCTCTTACGCAGAGGCGATAGAGGGTCCCTACTCCTGGCAGACAGCCATGGACGCAGAGATGGCTTCCTGGAAGTCCACAGGCACTTACGTCGACGAGGTTCCCCCACCTTGGGCGAACATCGTCAGTGGCATGTGGATTTCAGGGTGAAGCGGCCGCCGGGTTCTCCGCCTGTCTTCAAGGTGCGTTACGTGGCTCGAGGCTTCAGTCAGCGGCAGGGAGTTGACTACTTTCAGACCTTCTCTCCCACCCCGAAGATGACCACTCTTCGGGTGCTACTGCACATAGCCGCTCAGCGCGACTACGAGCTTCACTCTCTTGACTTCAGCACAGCTTTCCTACAGGGCAGCCTGCACGAGGAGATCTGGCTGCGCCGCCCACCTGGCTTCACTGGGTCGTTTCCTCCTGGTACCCAGTGGAGCCTCCGCCGGCCAGTCTACGGTCTCCGCCAGGCGCCACGTGAGTGGCACGACACACTGAGGACTACACTTGCGGCTCTTCTACTGCCGACCCGTCGCTGTTTCTACGCACCGACACCTCTTTGCCGCCGTTCTACATCCTCGTGTACGTCGACGACTTGGTCTTTGCTACAGCTGACACTGCTGGACTCGCCCACGTGAAGTCCGAGCTGCAGAAGAGACACACGTGCACAGACCTGGGTGAACTGCGCAGCTACCTCGGCTTGCAGATCACCCGGGACAGAGCACGGCGCACCATTACCCTGACTCAGTCACACATGGTGCAGCAGGTCCTTCAGCGCTTCGGCTTCACGTACTCCTCGCCTCAGGCCACTCCTCTGTCTACTCGCCACTCGCTCTCAGCTCTGCCTTCGGATGAGTCCGTAGAGCCGAGTGGCCCGTACCCAGAGCTTGTTGGCTGCCTCATGTACCTGATGACCTGCACTCGACCTGACCTTGCATATCCTCTTAGCATCTTGGCACGCTATGTTGCTCCTGGGAGACACCGACCAGAGCACATGGCTGCAGCGAAGAGGGTGTTGCGCTACTTGTGCAGTACGTCGGGCATGGGGCTTGTGCTTGGAGGGCGGAGTTCAGTGGTCCTCACTGGTCACGCAGACGCGTCTTGGGTCGACGACCTGGCTACGCAGCGGTCGTCACAGGGTTACACCTTCAGCCTTGGTTCCGGCTCTGTTTCGTGGCGGTCTACCCGCTCGTCGTCTGTTCTCAGCTCTAGCTGTGAGGCTGAGATCTACGCAGGGGCCATGGCTGCACAGGAGTTACGCTGGCTCACCTACCTGCTGACTGACCTGGGAGAGCCGCCTCGTTCTCCTCCAGTTCTGTACGTAGACAACAAGGCCATGCTGGCCTTGTGTCGGGAGCACAGACTGGAGCACAGAACGAAGCACATTGCTCTTCGCTACTTCCTTGCTCGTGAGCTGCAGCAGCGTGGTCAGCTGCGCCTTGCTTACGTGGCCTCTCGGGCCAACACTGCTGATATCTTTACCAAGGCACTTCAGCCTTGTGATCATCAGCGCTTTTGTACGATGCTAGGTCTTGTGCCTACTTGGCCTCACTTGCTCACTTCTTGACCTTGCTTGTACTGTGATTTATATATACCTGCTCTTGCTTGTTTACCTTTATATATAATCCTGCATGTGAACTGGCCTTGTGGCCTTGAACCTGTGCTCGGAATGTGTGGTGACGTTGTGATCCACCCTGAGCTTGCTTTGCTTGACTGGTCTTGTGACCTCTAGTTCTCCCCCACTTTGCCTATGGGGGTGTGTCAGAATGCTATATATGACTTAGTCTTTGTAGGCTCTAGTGGGGTAGACACTAAGGGGTACAGGTTTCTAGGGTTTCACATTTGTACCCAACATTTTCCTAGTTCAATCATTCCTCATTCTTCACAAAAAACGTTCCCAGAGACGCGTGAACACATTCGAAGGTACACAGTGAATTCGTCCAGCGGTTCGTATTGCGTCATGAACGACAAACAGTAACGCATGCGATTCGCCAAAGGTCAGTCGCAACTAATGCGACTGGCCGCAACAAGTAGAAAATGGTGATTCGTCGTCGCGCTGATCGTATGCGTTATCTGGTAACTCTTTCCCTGATACTGTATCATGTCTCTTTCTTGAACTGTGTCAGGACTCCGAAATATATGGACACAGAGTGTTCTGAGTACAAATTGGGGTGCAGTCAAGGTTGACAAGTGCATTGACGCTAAATTTACGAAAAAATGACCATGTTCAAAGCTGGACCCGCCCTGACACAAAGATCTGTGTCAGAATTCGAGTCTGACACAAACAACGAGTCGAAATTCAAATTTGTGCTTGTATAAGCTGACGCGTAAAAGAATTGACATCTACTATATACAGAACAAGGGGGTCTTAAATTGATTAGGGGCCAAAGGGGGGTCCTCACAGAACTTGCCAAAATAAGAGCCCCAGTGTTGTTAGAGAGTCCCACAGGACCTTCTGGCCGGGGAGTCCTATAGCCGGAAAAAAACGGTAATAAAAAGGATGTGAATACAGATTGAAGATCCAATTAATTAAGCGAACATCTATAGGGCGAATACGTGCTAGGCGGAAGTGTAGGCCTAACCCAAACTGACGCGAAGTGCACGGGGCTATCCTCGCTAGGAGCAGCCTCTACAGTGATTAATTCTTATCCTGTACACGTAACATTTTCCAATAACAGCTCGTTGTCTTCATTCCCAAGCCCAAAATCGCGGCATAACATAATCGCACGCCCTGCTCTCTCCGTGACTGACCAGGGATGAAAGCTCCTTGTCGGTCTGTCTGCCCAATGGATGGTGACTGACGTGAAGGTGATGGGCTTCATTGCGACGCACATGACGGAAACTGGTTGAACCGGCAGCTAGGCTGTTCCGCACCTACACATTGCCGATTAGCAGTCGCCAGTTCACGCAGAGAGTGACCGACCTGAGACTGCCCAGGTTGGACCGAGCGAGCCGACCAACGACCGCATACTAACTCGATTGGCCATTATCAATCGACTCCCTGAGTCCCGACGCACGTGACCAGTGCGAGAGCGCAATCGAAATCGCGTTTTTCAATGGGTACGACATCCGAGGTGGCGTGGTATCCTGCTGTACCATCAATGGCTCGGAGCTGGGTGCATCCACCTGTGTGCTGGGCTGGGGGCTGGCCGACGACTCTCTTCCCACGCCCTACCATTCTCGCGGGCACCCAGTCCTGCAGTAGCACAGTACAGAAGCACAGTGTGGTAGGCATGCGGCGACAGGCCATGGGCGGTAGTGTTCCTTCCCTCTCTGCCCACAGCCGCTTGGAAAACCCTGTCGTTTAGCGGTCCCGTGGCGCAGTGCTACATGGCTCTGCGCGTGACGTTCGTACGCCACTGGGCTGTACGTGGCGATGTGTCCTTGCTCCCTCACCCCCTCTTCGCGCATTAGTCGGCCCTGGCGTTCAAATCCAACCGTCCTTTGCGTATCTTTACTTATGATGGTTGGGAATGCGTGGAAGCTTCGAGGCACGGATCCACAGGTTCCAATCGACGGTCTCCGAGGTATAAAATCGACCAGATCCACCTTCGATCAATCAATCATCGAGCACAGTTCGTCTCGAGTTGATCGCAAAGTCCTCTCCAGTCACCTTTCACAACAGAGAGCATTTTAACATTCCGTTCTGGTTCCTCTGCGTTCCACGAAGAGCTTTACAAATCTCACATTCACCAGTGTTAAGCTCATCAAGAAACGCTTTACTCGCCATGGCTGCATCTTCCCGAGCTGCCTTCCACGTCCTCCTCCTCCTCGCGGCGTCTGCGTCTGCTGGTGCGCGTCGCCCCCCGCCAACCAAGGCGCAGATCAAGGCAGAGGTGTCGCGGATGGCGAAGCGGCTGCTGCAGGGCTACCCGCAGTACTCCAAGTTCTCATAGGACTTCAACAAATACGTCAACCTCGCCAGTCAGTTCTGCTCCCTGCCCCTTCCTCCATGCTTCCTCCTCCCTGCCTCATCCTCCCTCACTCATCCTCCCTGGATCATTCTCCCTGTCTCATTCTCCCTGAATCAACTTCCTTGCTTCCTCTCTTTTCCGTGCTTTCATCCTTCTCTTATCTTCCTGCTTTCCCTTCTTTTCTCACCCTTCATCTGCCATCTAGTCACATTCACCCGCTTTGTTCTTTTGCCGTTCCAGTAAAACCGACTCCCTCACTCCCTTCCTGTCCAATCCCAATCCCAACCCCTTCCTCGTTCCCTCCCCTCCAGTGAACTCCAAGTACAACTTCTCAGCACTTGCTGAGCCACCCTCCCATGTTCTGTTCCCCCCCCTTCCCCTTCCCCTTCCCCTTCCCCTTCCCCTTCCCCTTCCCCTTCCCCTTCCCCTTCCCCTTCCCCTTCCCCTTCCCCTTCCCCTTCCCCTTCCCCTTTCCCATTTACCTCCCCTCCAGTGAACTCTAAGAACAACTTCTCAGCACTTGCTAACGCCACCCTCCTCATTCCCAGCAACATAGCACAAAAACCAGGGATGCCCCTCCTTCTCACAATACCAGCAACTTCCTTTCATTTTGCCACCAGCACCCAATCTGCCCCCACGTCCAGATTTCGCGCCGCGACCCCAACCGGTACCTCCTTGTTGGTCGTTGGAGTCGTCGTCCTTCTTTGCACCGCGCCCAGCACCACCGAAGCCACGACCTCTGTCACGTTGGCTCCCTTGCATCCCGTAGCCGCTCTTGCCGTCGTCTCCACCCCGCAGTTGGCGGCGACGGAAGTCATCCTCCAAAATTTGGCGGCAGGCTCAATCCGCTCGTGAATTGAAGCCACGATTCCGGCAGCAGCGAGAGCATCTTCAGGCACTTGGTCTGCTCCGGGTAGGTGATTCCCGCGATCGCCAGCTTCGCAAAGAGATCACGCATCCTGTCCAGAACAGGTTGTACTGGCTCTCCCTCGCTCAAGCGCAACGCGGACAGCTCCCTCGTCATCATGAGCGTCGCGGCAACAGAGGTAGGGGCGTGCAGCTCCTTCAACATGGTCCACGCCTACGGACAGCAATCAACCTCTGGCAGCAAGTGCATGACGTGGTGACGCTGGTTCAGCTCCAAACTCTGCGACATCAAGTAGTAGCCAGCCGAGGCGCGCTCGTCCCAATCTTCCTGCAGCGCGGGGTCACTCAGTCTAGCCTCCTCCCCAGGATCCCCGATACCCCCAGCTCCCTCGCGATTGGAGTCCTCGAAGTTCCTGCGATGCCCCTTCACCCCGTCGTCCTATTATAACTCACACAAGAAGCCTCATTTTCAACACCCGACTAGGTTTGGAGGCGCTCGCGCTTCGGTTCGCCACTTTGACTCGAAATACGGACGCATCCGCCACCTGCTACTCGATCCTGCTTGCGCTGGATTGAGTATCCGCGGCGTCGTCGAATGGGAGGAGCACGCACACACACCGTTCTGCCTAAAGCAGCCGCTATGCCAGCTGATTCAAGGCAAAGCGACTCGCCGTTGCGCCGACTATTAAACACCTCGTGCCAAACGATTAACACCATCCCATGACTTACAACGCCAAAGAGCTCCTTTTTCACCTAGCAGCCAAGCACTCTCTGACCTGCATAGCTTGAGCAACATGGCCATCCGCGCTACAAGCATTCTCCTAGCTGTTCTCTGCCTTGCTACAGCTGCCTCCAGCTCCTCCATTCCTCGAAATGTCACCGCTCTTGACCGTGAAGGACCGCGTCCCGCTCTTCTGCAAATCCCCTTCTATAGCCCTGGGCGCAGCAGCAGGAAGCCATGGCCGACGCCGTCCAATCAGCAGCCGCCACGTTGGCCAGCACCATCGCGCAAGCTCCTGGCGGGCTCCTATTCGACGACGCGTCGAAAATCTGCCTTGATTTCGCCCCTCTCCCCGCCAGCGATTTTTACTTCGATCTGCTCGGTCCGCTCGGGCTGCCCTCGCTTCGCTTCCCCGTCGTCTCCGGCGGCGCGCTCGTGCTCTCTCAGCAGAACCGCGACCATCCCGTGAGCCTCGCCATCACCACCAGCGTTTCGCCTGACGCTGGCGAAATCCTTGGTGACAAGAAGGCGATAAAGGGTGGTTACCAGGTGGAGATTGACACAACGGGCCCGGAAAAAGGCAAGGACCTGCTGCACCATGTGTGACTGAGTCACGGTGAATAATGGTGCGCCTTGCTTTGTCTAGGGTGATCTGCAAGCCAAGATAGCTGCGCAGCTCACCCAGGTCAGTGCAAGACTGTCCCTTCTGCAGCTCCGCCTTCACAAGGGCCAGTGCCTCAGTAACAGCAGTAGCAAAAACCAAGTCGTCGACGTACACGAGGATGTAGAATGGGCGCACAGAAGGGTCGGTGCGCAGAAACAGCAACGGGTCAGCAGTCGAAGGAGCAAACCCAAGAGCCACAAGTGTAGTCCTCTGTGTGTTATGCCTCTCCCGGGGCGCCTGGCGGACACCGTAGACTGGCCGTTGAAGGCTCCACTGGGTACTTTCAGGAAACGACCCAGTAAAGCCAGGTGGGCGGCGCAGCCAGATCTCCTCGTGAAGGCTGCCCTGCAAGAAAGCTGTGGAGAAGTCAAGCGAGTGGAGCTCGTAGTCACGCTGTGCTGCAACGTGCAGTAATGCCCAAAGAGTGGTTATCTTTGGGGTGGGGGAGAAGGTCTGGAATAAGTCAACTCCCTGTTACTGACTGAAGCCTCGTGCAACGTAACGCGCCTTGAAGACAGGCGGAGAACCCAGTGATCGCTTCACCATGAAAATCCACATGCCATCGACTATGTTCACCCCAGAAGGGCGAACTGCGTCGACGTAGGTGGCTGTGGACTTTCAGGATGCCACCTCTGTGTCCATGGCTGTCTGCCACTGAGAGGAGTAAGGACCCGTGATCGCCTCTATGTAAGAGCGCAGGGTGGGGATGTCTAGTGCAACCGGGTCTCCCTCAAGGGCAAACAACATGGCAGCGAGATGAGGTACAGCAGCCGCAAAACACTCGAGTTTAAACTGCATGTCCTCAAGGACGATCGTACGAAGGGCACACTCTCCCCCGACGGACGAAGGACAATCAGACTCAGACTCTATAACAAGACTAGCGACGTAGTCGAGACGACACGCAGCAGCAAAGTCAACAAGCTCAGTGACTAAGGCAAATGCAGCAGCAGACTCAGAAGAAGGGTCAGTAACAAGTGTGGCTAGAAACACGTGTGACAGTAGGACTAGCAGCGCGAACAAGGTCAGACTCAAGGTCAGGAACGTCGGGAAGAGAGGACGCTGGAGGAGACGGCAGGGCAACACGCTGTGGAACAGAGGAAGGACGAAGTACCATAATGTGTGTGCTGGGAACAGGTGGAGGACAAATACAACGAGCCCGACGAACAGTGCGAACAGGGGAGGCAGGACGAGACGCAGGCTCACGACGCTCTGTCATAGAGTTTGTCAGCTCAGTTTAAGGAGAAAAAGCAGGCAATGGGGAGTCAGTTTGTAACTGTGGCTGTGACTTGTCAAGCGGAGGACAAAGTAGGGGAGGAGTAAGGCCAGTGGAAGACGGAAGACTAAGAACCTGGCGAAGCGCCGAGCAAGGTGGTGGCATCGTTGACTCTGGCTGAGGCCAGATGAACGGTCGCTGCTATACAGGTTGCGTAGCACCCCCAGCACTAGAACCTTCAGTACCCTCGGCTCTAGTACCTCTAGCAACACCAACAACAGTGCCTCCACCTCCAGCACCTCCAGAACAAGCTTTCCCAACCCCAGTACCTATCGCACGAGAACCCCCAGCACCTCCAGCTCATGTGCCTCCGGCTCTTGTACCTCCAGCACCAGCAGCCGCAGCACCTCCTGCTCCATTACCTCCAGCGCCTCTAGTATCAGCAACCACAGGCTCAGTTCCTCCAGTGGCAGCACCATCACGCCCAGCACCCCAAAACCAACACCTGCAGAGTCAGCACGGCGTCCGACTACCCACTCACGCCGCTGCTGCGGCGCGAGAGTCTCCCGCGGACGCGACGGCAGCGGCTGTCCGCCTCCACGCTCAGCACCCCCAGAGTCAGCACTCCTAGGCTCCACACCTCCAGAACCCACCTCCAGTGGTAGCACGGCGTCTGACTACCTACTCACGTAGCTGCTGTAGAGAGAGAGTCTCCTGAGGACGCGACGGCAGCTGCTGCCCACCTCCAAGTGCAGCACCCCCAGACTCAGTACCTCCAAGATTAGCACCTCCAGCGCCAGCGCCCCCAAAGCCTATACCTCCAGCGCCACCACCTCCAGCAGCACCGGAGTCCACAACGACAGGCTGCAGAGGCGGCGAAGACGGCCGAGGCGGAAAACCAGGAGGGGTCGCCAAGTGCGGGGAGCAACAAGATCCGAAGTGTTGTGAGAAGCAGGGTCACCCCCCTCAGCTGGGCCAGAGAAGAACTCCAAAGGCTCAACCAAGGGGGGTGATGTGACCTGAGACACACCTGAGGGAGCAGGACGCGAGGGGGGTTGGGGGTCTACCAGAGGGTAACGTGGAACCAGGAAGAGGGGCAGCGAGGGGACAGGAGAAGACACGTGGGGGAAGAGATGGTAGTAGCAAACCGACTCGTGAAAGGTGACGTCCTGGGAGGACAGGACACGACTCGTGGCTGGGTGATAAAATTGCCAGCCAGGCGCGTCGTGGGAAAGCCAAGGAAGACGCAGCGAACGGTGCGAGAAGAGAGCTTGTCCGATATTGTAGTATTGCGGACAAGGGCAATCGAACCCCAGATCTGAAACGCCGACGCATCGCCAACCTCCCCCGTCCAACGGAGGGTAGATGAGGTCTCTGGCTCGGAGACGGGGGGCCAGAGGTTGAGCTGATGCGCTGCGTATCGGACCGCAAACGGCAACAAAAAATGGGGAGAGGCCGCATGGATCGTGGTCGTGCGAGCAACCTCCATGACCAAGCCAATGCGGCGCTCAGCAATCCCATTCTGCTGTGGAGAGGCCGGAAGCGTGAATGACTGGGTGATGCCCTCATCACGACAAAAGTCCTCAAGGAGATTGGAGGAAAACTCACCTCCACGGTCAGAGTGCAGACGGAGTACCGGGAGGTCTTGATCGAACCGTGCGCTCAGCTGGCGACGAACAGCGCGTATCCAAGGGATCAGAACAAGACGGACATCGCCCTTGCGCTGCAAGAGAAACACCGTGGTATAGCGCGTGTAGTTGTCGACGACCAGCAGGAAGTAGCGCTCCAGGCTTGGCCCAGGAACGGGGGCGGGGCCCCACACGTCCATGTGCAGGGTCTGCAGAGGAGGAGTAATCGGAGTGAACGAGGAGGAATGAGGAGTGGCGCGCTGCCGCCCCTCGACGCAGGGAGTGTACAGCGCAAGCGACGGGACAGAATGGGCAGGGACCTCAGAAGGCTAGAGAGAAGAAGACGCGAGTGCATGCAACACAGACGCTGCAGGGAGGGGTGACCAAGACGGTGGTGCCAGAGGAGAGACGGGTGCGTGAGTAACCGACACGAGCACAACGCAACTACCTGACTAGACACAGCGACCTGTGCAGACTCAGAGTGCAGTCTGTAAAGACCAAATCCAGGCCTCCTGGTGAACGTGGCGAGGTGGTCATCAGTCACAGAGTCCGTACAGATCGCCACGAGCTCGCCCCCAGGAGTAGTGGTGTCAAATTATATATGTAGTATATATGTGTAGGCTGTAGTGGGGTAGCCAATATAGGGTATAGCCCCCATTAGGGTTTCATATTTGTACCCAGATTCTCTTCAATCCAATCATTCCTGCCTAGCTATTCTGACATGGTATTCAGAGCAGGAGGTCCTAGTACCTCAGGATCGATTTTTTTAGGGCCCACCACCAACCGCTCGCGGTTACCGTGCTACCCCACGCCCTGCCTGAGCCTGCCTGCCTTGCCTGCCCGTCGCGCTGCCCCGCAGCCCCGCGCGCCGCCCGTCGCGCTGCCCTGCAGCCCCGCGCGCGCCCTGCCTTTGCCCGTTGCGCTGCCCCGCAGCCCCGCGCGCCGCCCTTTGCACTGCCCCGTAGACCCGCGCGCGCCTTACCAGCCCGTCGCGCTGCCCCGCAACCCCGCGCGCCGCCCCTCGCGCTGCCCCGCAGCCCCGCGCGCGCCTTGCCTGCCCGTCGCGCTGCCCCGCAGCCCCGCGCGCGCCCTGCCGCTGCCCATCGCGCTGCCCCGCAGCCCTGCTCGTTGCCCGTCGTGCAGCCCCACGCGCCACCAGCCCTACTGCCGCCTGCCCCACCCGTGCGCTGCCGGTGCTGCTAGTCAGCTTACGCGCAGCTTGCGGCTGCTTTGCGCGCCGCCCTTGCCTGCTGCCTGAGCTTGCCTGCTGCCTGCAATTGTCTGCTGCCTTTGCCTGCTGCCTGTGCCTGCTGCCTTTGCCTGCTGCCTGTGCCTGCTGCCTTTGCCTGCTGCCTGTGCCAACAGCCTTTGCCCGCTGCCTTCACCTGCACTGCGATCATGGCGACGCTTAATGTTCTCGCATTTGAGCCTGATAGTAGCCCGGTTGAGATTGCCACTTGGCTCGACGACCTGCAACTGTTTCTTATGACTGATGCAAAAGACGGCGTTTCACTGTTCGATCACGCGTCTGGCACTGCCGCTGCTCCTGCTGACACTGCTACTGCTCTTGACCGCTCACAGTGGCAGACTCGCGATGCTGCTGCGCGCCTTGCTATTCGCAATCATCTGCCGATCACTGAGCGCGCGCATTTTAGCCAGCACAAGACTGCTAAGGCACTGTATGACGCTGTAGTTGCGCGCTATTCGTCCCCAGCCACTGCAGCCGTAGGTCCACTCATCCTGCCCTACCTGTTCCCAGACCTGTCCTCGTTTGCCACCGCTGAGGACCTTATCTCTCACCTCCGCGCTAGTGACGCTCGCTTTCGTGCCGCCCTTACGGACGACTTCCTCGCCAAGAACCCCCCCCCGTTGTACTTTACCCTCTACATCCTCGTCACCCGCCTCCCTGACACTCTCAGTTCAGTCAGGGACCACTTCCTCGCCAAAGACCCTACCACTCTCACTCTAGCCGACTTCGAGCAGCAGCTCCTAGCAGCAGAAAAGAACATCCTTGTTGTAGGCGCTGCTCGTGGCACTCCTCGCACTCCCCTCTTTGAGGGGTGCTCCCCCTCCCCTCTTGCCCCCTCCTACGCCTATGCTGCAGCTGCCGTCGACCTCCTCGGTACTGAGAAGGTCACAGCTGCTTCCGCTCCTAGTGGGAAGCGCAGCGGCACCAAGGGCGGCAAGGGTGGTAAGGGTGGTGGAGGTGGCGGTGGAGGGAGCGGTGGTGGAGGCGGCGGGGGTGGTGGAGGTGGTGGGGGTGGTCGTGGGGGTGGAGGAGGTGGGTGGGGCGGCGGTGGGACCTGGAGCAGTGGAGGAGGCAGCGGCGGGAGTGGGGGAGGAGGCAGCGGTAGTGGTGGCGGAGGTGGGGGCGGGAGTGCGGCCGGCCCGAAGGGGGGCTTCAGTGGTGGCCAGGTGCAGCAGCAGCAGCAGCAGCAGCAGCAGCAGCAGCAGCAGCAGCAGCAGCAGCAGCAGCAGCAGCCACAGCAGCAGCAGCAGCGTCAGCGCCAGACCCCCACGTCTCAGCAGCTTCATGACTGGTATGCTCAGTGTGGGGGGTCTAGGGGTCCTGGTCGCTGCCCCTATGTCATTCGCGCCGGTCCCCGCGCTGGTCGCCCATGCAACGGCTTTCACACTGAGTACCACTGTTTTGCTAGGCTTAGTGACGCCTGGCGCGCCAAGTTTCCTGAGGCTACTGAGTTCCCCAACTGGGCAGACCTGCTTAGGCGTGATGTTCCTATCTTTGATCTTGACTATGATGCGATTCTTGCTGCTATGTATGCATTGACTGTTAGTGCTGAGGGTGACTGCTACTTGTGTGTGCCGCCTGACCCAGGTATAGAGACTGCAGCCCTAGGTGCTAGTGAGTCTGCTCTCCCTGGTACTGCGCCTGCTGAGGCTTTGCACACCTTCACGCTTGACTCAGGTGCTTCCCGCTGCTTCTTTCGCGACAGCACCACAGTCACTCCCCTCCCTGCACCTGTCCCTGTCTCACTGGCTGACCCCTCTAGGGGCCCAGTGCTTGCACGGTCCAGTACTGTGCTCCCGTGTCCGGCGGTCCCGTCTGGTGAGCTGTCAGGTCTCCACATCCCCTCGTTCTCTACGAACCTGGTGAGCAACGCCGTCCTTCAGGATCATTGGGTTGACACCTTTACTCCTGGAGGACAGCGTGTGGCGATCTGTACGTGCTCCAAGACTGGCCGCCACCTGGCCACGTTCACACGTGCGCCAGGGTCCAGTCTGTACACCCTCACCACTATGTCGCGCTACACCCCTGTGTCTCCTCAGCTGTACGCGTCTGCCCAGGTAGCTACCCAGTGTGAGTGTCGCCGCCTGTCGCACGACACTCTCCTGTGGCACCACCGCCTTGGTCACCCCTCTCTACCCCGCCTTCGTGGCATGCACTCCTGCTGGTCTCTTGCCTTCCCAGGTCTCTGCCCGCCCTCCCTCCCTCGCCTGCCCCGCCCTGCATTCCTTGCGTCGAGGGGCGGCAGCGCGCCGCTCCTCACTCCTCCTCGTTCCCTCCCACAGAGGCTCCACTGCAGACTCTCCACCTGGACGTGTGGGGCCCAGCTCGCGTCCAGGGGCAGGGCCGCGAGCGGTACTTCCTGCTGGTCGTCGACGACTACTCGCGTTACACCACGGTCTTCCCCTTGCGCAGCAAGGGTCAGGTCCTTGATGTAATGATCCCCTGGATCCACGCTGTTCGTCTCCAGCTCCGCGAGCGGTTCCAGTCGGACTTTCCTGTCCTGCGTCTGCACTCTGACAGAGGTGGCGAGTTCTCCTCCGACCTCTTGCGAGCTTTCTGTGAGGAGCACGGCATCCGCCAGTCGTTCACGCTTCCGGCCTCTCCGCAGCAGAATGGGGTTGCTGAGCGCCGCATTGGCTTAGTCATGGAGGTCGCTCGTACCTCCATGATCCATGCAGCTGCCCCCCATTTTCTGTGGCCGTTTGCGGTCCGGTACGCCGCGCATCAGCTCAACCTCTGGCCCCGTGTCTCCTTGCCGGAGACCTCGCCCACCCTGCTGTGGACGGGGGAGGTTGGCGATGCGTCGCGCTTCTGGGTGTGGGGTGCTCGTGCCTTTGTCCGCGATACCACCGCGAACAAGCTCTCCGCTCGCGCCATTCCCTGCGTCTTCCTTGGTTTTCCTCCTGACGCGCCTGGCTGGCAGTTTTACGACCCCACCTCGCGCCGTGTCTTTGCGTCTCAGGACGTCACCTTCGACGAGTCGGTCCCCTTCTACCGTCTCTTTCCCTACCGCACTGCCGCTCGCCCCCCCGCCTCCGCTCTTCCTCGCTCCAGGTCCTCCCGAGGAAGACCCCCTCCCTGCGCCAGGTCCTGCTCCTTCAGGTGTTTCTCAGGTAGACCCTCCTGTGCCTGAGCCTGTTGAGGTCACTGGTAAGTCAGGTCCTGCTGTGGGTGCTCAGGGTGCTACGTCTGGGGGTGCTGAGCCTGAGCGTGCGGAGCCTAGGGGTGCTGAGCCTGGGGGTGCTGAGTCTGGGGGTGCTGAGCCTGAGCGTGTGGGGCCTGGAGGTGCTGGGCCTGAGCGTGAGGAGCCTGGAGGTACTACGCCTGGGGGTGCCGCGTCTGGGGGTGCTGAGCCTGAGCGTGAGGAGCCTGGGGGTGCTGAGTCTGGAGGTGCTGAGCCTGAGCGTGAGGAGCCTGGGGGTGCTGAGTCTGGAGGTGCTGAGCCTGAGTGTGGGGAGACTGGAGGTGCTACGCCTGGGGGTGCTCAGTGTGGAATGTCAGAGTGTTATTCTCTAGCCTGTAGTGGGGTGCTCTATAGCGAGTACAACCCATCTAGGGTTTGCTATATGTATCCTCATTGCTGCTAGTGAACCCCCTCTTTGCCTAAACTTTCTCTTGCCTAGCTAGGGTTCTCCTAGCTATGGCTTCCACTTCTAGCTACTATCTTAACATGGTATCAGAGCGTTCACGCTCCTGGCCTGTGGGCCCCACTGCTGCTTCCGCTGCCCTACTCTGTGTCGCGCGCCCCGTGGCGCGCGACCTTCACATTTTCATCCCGCCGCGCGCCCCGAGCGCGCGCGGCGGTTTCCTGCCGTGGGGGAGCCCGCGCGCGCCCCGCCCGTCCGTCGCGACGCCCTGGGGAGCACGCGCGGCCCCCACCCTGCACGTCGCGACGCCCTGGGGAGCACGCGAGCGCCCCGCCCGTCCGTCGCGACGCCCTGGGGAGCCCGCGAGCGCCCCGCCCGTCCGTCGCGACGCACTGGGGAGCCCGCGAACGCCCCGCCCGTTCGTCGCGACGTCCTGGGGAGCCCGCGCGCGCCCCGCCAGTTCGTCGCGGCGCCCTCGGGAGCCCTAGCTATAATTAGGTGCTGAGTCAGAATAAGGGTACTGGGGATGCTGAGTCTGAGCGTGAGGAGCCTGGGGGTGCTGAGTCTGGGGGTGCGGCGCCTGAGGGTACTGAGACTGCTTGTGCGCGGTCTCCTTGGAGTGGCCGCCTTCATCCGCGTCCGCCTCTCTCCCCGCAGCAGCTGCACGAGTGGTACACTCGCCGTCAGGGTCGCGCTACTGGAGCTCGGGGCTCTGCCGCTGGAGGCGCTTCTGCTGACGTCCCTGGAGCTGGGGGTGCCGGTTCAGGGGGTGCTGTGTCTGGGGGTGCTGCTGCTGGAGACCCTGGGTCTGGAGCTGCCGGTTGTGGAGGTGCTACTGCTGGTGACGCTGGTACTGGCGGTGCTGGCGCTGGAGGTTCTGCGGCTGCTAGTGGTGCTGGCGCTCGAGGAGCTGGAGCTGGAGGGTCTGGAGCTGCTGGAGGTTCTGGAGCTGCTGGAGGCACTGGAGCTGCTGGTGCTGGTGACACTGCTGCGCAGCGGCTGTTCTTCTCTCCTCCCTCGCCGTCGTCTCTGCCGCCACCTGCCACCGTGCTTCGCCAGGTTCTTAGCCTCCCGTCTTCTACTGGCCTTCCATTACAGCCAGGCTCCCCTCTGCCTGCTCCCTCTCCTTACACTGAGCAGCCAGGAGGTCTTACTGAGCGTCGTGAGCCTGCGTCCCGTCCTGTCTCGCCTGTTCGCACTGGTCGCACTGGTCGCACTGGTCGCACTGGTCGTGTTAGTCGTGAGCGTCCTCCTCCTGTCCCTGGCACGCACATTATGGCACTTCGTCCTTCCTCTGTTCCACAGCGTGTTCCTCTGCCGTCTCCTCCTGCGTCTTCTTTGCCTGACGTTCCGGACCCTGAGTCTGACCGGTTTCGTGCTGAGCACCTGACTGCCACGCGTCTACTAGCCACTGTTGTCACTGACCCGTTGTTTGAGTCTGCTGCTGCGTCTGCCTTAGTCGCTGAGCTTGTTGACTTTGCTGCTGCCTGTCGTCTAGACTACGCTGCCAGTCTTGTCGCTGAGTCTGAGTCTGTCTGTCCTCCGTCCGTCGGGGGTGAGTGTGCTCTTGGCACGGACGTCCTAGAGGACAGGCACGAGGACCTTGAGTGTCTTGCAGCCGTTGCGCCTCATCTCGTGGCCATGCTGCTTGCCCCTGAGGGAGACCCGGATGCTCTAGACATCCCGACCCCGCGCTCTTACGCTGAGGCGATCGCGGGTAAGTACTCCTCTCAGTGGCAGGCAGCCATGGACGCAGAGATGGCATCCAGGAAGTCCACAGGCACTTACGACGATGAGGTTCCCCCTCCCGGGGCGAACATCGTCGATGGCATGTGGATTTTCAGGGTGAAGCGGCCGCCGGGTTCTCCGCCTGTCTTCAAGGCTCGTTACGTTGCACGAGGCTTCAGTCAGCGATAGGGAGTTGACTTCTTCCAGACCTTCTCCCCACCCCGAAAATGACCACTCTTCGGGTGCTGCTGCACGTTGCCGCTCAGCGTGACTACGAGCTTCACTCTCTTGACTTTAGCACAGCCTTCTTACAGGGCAGCCTGCACGAGGAGATCTGGCTACGCCGCCCACCTGGCTTCACTGGGTCCTTTCCTCCTGGTACCCAGTGGAGCCTCCGACGGCCAGTCTACGGTCTCTGCCAGGCGCCTCGTGAGTGGCACGACACACTGAGGACGACACTTGCGGCTCTTGGGTTTGCTCCTTCGACTGCTGACCCGTCGTTGTTTCTGCGCACCGACACTTCGCTGCCGCCGTTCTACATCCTCGTGTACGTCGACGACTTGGTCTTTGCCACTACTGACACTGAGGCTCTCGCCCTGGTGAAGTCGGAGCTGCAGAAGAGACACACGTGCACAGACCTGGGTGAGCTGCGCAGCTACCTTGGCTTGCAGATCACCTGGGACAGAGCACGCCGCACCATCACACTGTCTCAGTCACACATGGTGCAGCAGGTCCTTCAGCGCTTCGGCTTCACCTAGTCCTCCCCACAGTCCACTCCTCTGGCTATAGGTCACTCGCTCTCAGCTCCACCTTCGGACGAGTCCGTAGAGCCGAGTGGTTCTTACCCAGAGCTAGTGGGCTACCTCATGACCTTCACTCGACCTGACCTTGCGTACCCTCTTGGCCTTCTGGCTCGCTACGTGGCTCCTAAGTTGCACTGGGAAGCTGCGAAGAGGGTACTGCGCTACTTGTGTAGTACATCGGGCATGGGGCTCGTGCTTGGAGGACGGGGTGACGTTGTCCTCACTGGACACTCAGACGCGTCTTGGGTTGACGACCAGGCTACGCAGCGGTCGTCACAGGGTTACACCTTCAGTCTTGGCTCTGGCTCTGTTTCTTGGCGGTCTACATGCTCGTCTTCTGTTCTCAGCTCCAGTTGTGAGGCTGAGATCTACGCCACAGCCATGGCTGCACAGGAGTTACGCTGGCTCACCTACCTGCTGACTGACTTGGGAGAGTGGCCTCGTTCTCCTCCAGTTCTGTACGTTGACAACAAGGCGGCCATTGCCTTGTGTGAGGAGCACAGAGTGGAGCACAGAACGAAGCACATCGCGCTGCGTTACTTCCTGGCTCGAGAGTTACAGCAGCGAGGTCAGCTTCGTCTTGCTCACGTGGCCACCCGGGCCAACACCAAGGCACTTCCGTCTGGTGATCATCAGCGTTTCTGTACCTTGTTAGGCCTTGTACCTACGTTTCCACACTTGCTGTAGGCTTTGCTTGTACTGTGATCTATATACATATACCTGCATGCTTGCTCTTGCTATGTAGTGATCACTGTGCTGTTCCTGTTGCATATATACCTCTGCATGTGGACTGGCCTTGTGGCCCTTTGCTTGTGCTCAGTGTGTGTGGTGACGTTATGATCCACCCTGAGCTTGCTTTGCTTTGCTTGACTGGTCTTGTGACCCCTTGTTCTCCCCCACTTTGCTTATGGGGGTGTGTCAAACATTATATATGTAGTATATCTGTGTAGGCTGTAGTGGGGTAGCCAACATGGGGTATAGCCCCCATTTGGGTTTCATATTTGTACCCACATTCTCTTCAATCCAATCATTCCTGCCTAGCTATTCTGACAAGTGGTGGTAACCATCTGATCCTGGAGGACAGCCTTACTCACCAAGTTCGTAGCGAACGAGGGGAGGTGGAAACCTGTGAGGGAGCCGGAGGGGACCGCTGGACACGGCAGAACAGTGGTGCGATGAGTGACTACTGGACGTGACGTGGGGTTGGCCAAAATGACCGAGAGAAGTGCTGTGAGCGGTGTGACTGTGGAGCTATTGTGAAAGAAGCAGCGAGACGCGCCAGATTCTAGTGTGAAGGCGTGCAGAGCATCCTCTGAAACTGCAGCTGTGCTAGCATACTCGCAGGCACCTAGACTAGCAGCCACTACACCACCAGGCCTAGGCACACCCGAATAATAGTCACCCTCAACACTACCAAAAACAACATACATAGCATACATGCCAGCACAGATCTGGTCCCAATCACGAGCAAACACATTAATGTTCTTCATGAGCAATCCTAACCAGTCAGGCATCTTCGCCTTCTCACCAAACTCCGCGTCCTCGAGGCGGTAGAAGCAGCAAGCCTCAGCGTTGTCTTGCTTGCCGCAATTGTCTCCTGCGTGGGGACCCGTGCGCCTGACGTAGGTACAGTGACCTCCTCCTCCAGGGCCGCCTCGCTGGGCCACCCACTCACGCAGCTGTTGCAGCGAGAGGATCTCCTGCTGACGCGACTGCTGCTGCTGTCCACCCCCAGAACCTCCGCCTCCACTAGCTGTGCCCTCAGACGTGGCTCCCTGACCTCCACCTTTGCCAGCTCCACCACGACCGCCACCCAGGCCACCTACGCCACCCCAAGTGCTGCCACCACCCCCGCCACCCCCACCACCCCCGCCACCGGCCCCCCCCCCCCCCCCGCCGGTACCCCCACCACCCTAGCCCTTCTGACGCCCACGATTGTTGTGCCTCCCGCTAGGAGCGGACGCCGCATCGGCTTCCTCAGCACCGAGAAAGTCAACAGCAGCAGCAGAGGCAACAGAAGGCGCGAGGAGGGAAGGAACACACCCCTCAAAGAAAGAGGTGTGGGGAGTACCACGGGAGGCAGTTACAGCATGGGCACTGGTCTCAGCCTCCAAGAGCCGTGATTCAAACGAGGCTATGGTGAGCTCGGTGGGGTCGAGAGACAGGAAGTGGTATCGGATGGGGCGAAGGGAGTCACGGAGAAGGGTCACTAGGAAGTAGAGAGTGATGTACATCGAGGGGGGGTTCTCACCTAGAAACTCTGGCTTGAGAGCTGCACGGTAGCGAAGGTCATTATAGCGCATGTGAGATCTCGTTTCGAAGTTCGGACACCAAGCGAAGTTCGGTCAGCAGCGAGGGCAACCCTTTTTTTTACGCTTAGAGGGGTATACTTCGAGTTTCTTCCACCTTTGTGAAACAGGTGTGATTTTGTAGTGCTTTTTTGTTGTTGAATGAAATGCACGACTTGTTGACGTTCATCAACATAATTGGGGTGGGGATAAAACCACCTGACGAGTGTTTTGAAACAATGTCCGCGTGAATCTTCAGAATTTTCTAGTTCAGCCATCTGTATGCGTTCGGTGAACGTTTTTAGGGTAAGAGTGTTCAAAACCGTTCGGGCCAAATGCTGCAGGGTAAGAAGGTGCAAGAGCCATTGGTGACCGAACTTTGCTTGGTGTCTGAACTTCGAAACGAGCTCTGAGTCAGCAATAGTGTGAAAGTTGGACAGCTCACAAAAGAGGAATGGCAGCCGCAGGCGGCCTAGGGCGGCAGAGGAGGGAGTGGATTAATGCTTCACTACAGCGTCATAGAGCGCTTTGGCAGTTTTCAGCTGGCAAAAGTGGGTTCGCTGGTCGGGTGGGAGGTGGGTGCGGACTGCAAGCTCAGCAGTGGCATCGCGTGCTAACCACTGAATACTAGCTACCCGGTCTGTCTTATACCACTGCTGCACGTCTGCTGGCGCTGAGGGGTCAGGCACTTTTGGAGTGGGTAGTACAGGAAGGGAGCCTGAGGTGTGCTTGAAAGGGGATATGTCGTCCTTGGTAACGCTTAGCAAGTACAAGTGAAGCTCCTCGAGCCAGGACTCGTACTCGACTAGGCTACCCTCGGCGTCGAACTCCAGTACAGTGGGAGTCACCATCGTAAGCAGCACGAGCAGGAGTGGCAGCGGCACTAGCTGTGCTGCAGCTGCTGGTGGAGCAGCAGCGGCTGTAGAGGCAAGGACGGCTACAGCAGTGGCAGAGGCGGCCGGCGGCCGTTAGGGCAGCAAATAGGGGCGCGCGTGGGGCAGCAAATAGGGGCGTGCGCGGGGCAGCAAATGGGGCACGCGCGGGGCAGGAAATGGGGCACGCGCGGGGCAGGAAATGGGGCGCGCACGGGGTGGTTGATGGGGCACGCGCGGGGCCGTAAATGGCGCCCGTGCAGGGCAGGTAATGGGGCGCGCGCGAGACAACAGATGGGGCGTGCGCGGGGCAGTAAATGGCGCGCGCGCGCGGGGCAGGTAACGGGGCGTGCGCGGGGCAGCTAACGGGGCGCGCACGGGGCAGCAGACGGGGCGCGCGCGGGGCAGCAGACGGGGCGCGCGCGGGGCAGTGAACATTGCGCTCGATAGGGGCGCGATTCGGGCAGAAAACCGACGCGCGCACGGTGCGCGCGGCTGGCAGCTAAGAGGCACCCCCTAGGGGCGCGCTACGGGCAGCGGAAAGGGCAGTGGTAAGACTCGGTTCTTAAAAAAAAAAAAAACAAGAGGCGACGAAATCGTCTTAGGGTTGCGAAGCTGTTTGTACAATTACATATTTGGTTTCGTTATTATCTTCTTCGAAACAGATAGGGCTTATAAACAAAACAACAAGGCTTATAAACAAAACAATTACTAACAATGGAACACCCTTTCGGTTGGAACATTAGATATGGATGCAGTTGGAATAGAAACTATGACCTTTCGAAACAAGGCCGACTTCGAAACAACTGTGCTACGTGCGCTGCTTCGAAACCACTGTCGACGACTACTTGTGTTATACCGCAACTACTTGATGTATTTTGCGCGTGAAGTGCTCTAGGGTTCGCCAGAGGAGCTTGTTCTTCTGCCTCACTCTACTCACGCTCCACCGAACTCCAAGGTCAGAATATTCAACATGCCGCTTAGAGTTTTCATTTGCTTCTTATTCTTAGTTAGTCCTCCCTCTCCTAAATTCATCTCGTTCTGCTAACGGGCTACGGGACTTCCGCTAGGTAAGCTCCTAGCTTACAACTTCAACCTTTTCAATTAATGTTTGTTAGGTCGACTTGATTCTTACCTAGATTAACTTAGATCTAAACTAGTCCGGCTTAGATCTTGTGTATCCATGTCGACTTAGGCTTGCTGACCATTTCGTCCTAGAAGAAGGGTCGATTTCTTAACTACAAACCCATGCGACTATAGACGTCCTTGTATCTTTTGTGCTAGCCTCATTCCGTCCGTTAGTTGCTTTGTCCATTCCCATTCTTTGTTTCTTCGTTATGCATGAAGTTTTGTATCTCTCTTTCTCACTGTGTTCTCGTTCTCTCAGCAGCGTTTCATTTAACATTCCTTCCATCTTTTTCTAAATATCGCCTTCATTCTTAAGTGCTCTTTAGCTGTCTTTAGTTTAATCTTTTTCCGTTCCTTCCGTCTAGCTTTCTGCTGTGGTTCATTTTTTCTCTCCGTACATGTTTTTTTCACTTCGTTGGTACCTTCCTTGTCGTTCCCTTCTCTTTACCGTCATTTTTTCTTTGAATTTTTGTTCAATTTCAGCGTTATCCGGTCTTTTATTGTGTTCTTTCGTGTCTCTTACCTACCTGTTTCATTTTCTCCTTTCTCTCCACAATTCTTTTTCTCTCTTCTTCCCATCTTACTTCCTTTCATCTTTCCTTTCAATTCACTTTTGGCTCTTAAGTGCCCTTTAGACATTGTCTAGTCGTTTCGTCCTTTTTTTGTTGCGTTCCTATGTCATTCCTCTCCTTTTACCCGTTTGATTGTACCCTTCGTTGTCATCTTGTTCCGATATTGTCTAGTGTCTTTCTGACATTTTTGTTATTTTTTTTTTCTTTCATGCCATCAAGAACTCTTTTCCTTTCATTTTTAAATTGCATATACAGTATGTTCTTTGGCTCTCATTTCTGTTCTTAATTGTTTCCTCTTGTCATTGTAGACTTCGAGAGAATACTAGGAGCCGTCTTGTTCAGGTTCCTTCTACCAATCTAAACCAGTAAGTTCTCAAAAGTTTTCATTAGTTCATGTTCTTCCTTCCTTCATCGTTTCTTCACTGTATCCTTTCAGCACATCTTAGTTTTTTTAAGTACGGCCCGTTTCCTTCCTTTCTTCCTTCCTCTCCTTCTCATTTCCCGTTTTGTACTTTATAATCTTATGTTCCCCCTCTTGATTTATTCTCCTGCGCTTCTTTTTTATTTCTCGCTTCTCGTATATCGTCTTCGCCTTGCATGTTATCTTTCCTTCCGTTTTGGTTCCGTCTTTACTTTCGTGCCATTTTTTCATCTGTATTTCATAATTACATCTCTATCTTTGGTTCTATATTTACCGGTCTTATACCCTCCATTCTTTTTTCTCCCATCAATTTTTCTTTTACCCCAACTTCTTCCCATGTTCTCAGGACATTTGTTATTCCTTTCGGGACGTTGACTTGAATCTGGAGATATTGTAGCGGTTACTTCTAGGATTCATCATACTTATCTTGCTAATTGTTTTTGCAGCTTTTATTGAGTAGGGTGTGTTTTTGTCCGGGCTTGTCAATGTACATGCATTTGACTGCATGAGTGTGTTTATGCGTATGTCGGTGTGTGTTTGTATGTGTGTTTGGCATTCATTTATCATTGCATTAATAACATATGTCTGTGAGTTTTAAAAATTAGGATCAAGCCATCATTTCCGAGAAGGTTCTTTGCCCACTCAGTGAGTGTGTTCATTTGAACTGGATTTGATGGAATTGACCTTTTTTTTAGATCACACAGATTGTGTTATTTCATGTGACAGTTGGATGATTCAAACGTTAGGGCGTGGGCAGCGCGTTCATTTTCTCCACTTTTCCAAAATTTTGACGCCCGTCGAATCAGGAAAATACTGTAGCATTTTTTGTCAAATGTTGTAGCCTATAGTGAGGTTTGTCTTAGGGGGTACAAAACTTAGGGTTAGCTATATGTACCCCAACCAACATCAATGCATCATCCATTCTTCATTCTGACATGGTATCAGTTAGGTTAGGATCCTGTGGGATCCCGTTCCTCCGTTCTCCGTTCGAGCCTCCCGAGCCTGATCCTAGCTCTCATTCGTCCCGGTTCCGTTGTTACCGCGCGTAGTGCCACGCTTAGCGCCACTCCTAGCGCCCGTCCGCGCCACCCGTTCCCCTCGTTCCGTAGCGCCCGCCCTTACCCCCCCGGCGCGTCGCGTTCCCCCCCCACGTCGTGTCGCGCCCGTTCCCCCCGTCGCGTCGCCGCCCATTCCCCCCGTCGCGTCGCGCCTTTTCCCCCCGTCGCGTCCTGCCCGCCCTTTCCCCCTCGTCGCGTCCCTTTCCCCCCGTCGCGTCCTGCCCGCCCTTTCCCCCCTCGTCGCGTCCCTTTTCCCCCCGTCGCGTCCTCCCTGCCCTTTCCCCCCTCGTCGCGTCCCTTTCCCCCCGTCGCGTCCCGCCCCTCCTTTCCCCTCGTCGTGCCCCTTTCCCCCCGTCGCGTCCCGCCCGTCCTTTCCCCCCCGTTGGGTCCCTTTCCCCCCGTCGCGTCCCGCCCGTCCTTTCCCTCCGTCACGGCCCGCCCCTTCCCCTCCTGTAGCGCCCCGCCCTTTCCCCTGTAGCGGCCCGCCCTTTCCCCTGTAGCGGCTCGCCCCTTTCCCCAGCCCGTCGTCTTAACCCTAGCCTGCTCTTCCGCTGCCACTGTATCCCTAGCGTTAGTTCTCGCTATGGCGACTCCGCGTGTGCTTCGTTTCGACGCTGACGGTAGACCTCTTGATTTTTCCGTCTGGCTTCTTCGTGCTCGCCGTCTGTTAGAGAGTCAGGTCCAGGCAGGCGAGACCCTCTGGGCGCACGCTACTGGTGCCCTACCTGCGCCCCCCGACCCTACGCCTTTAGGACCTGCCCCTGACGAAGCCGCTAGAGCCCGCTTTGCCACTCAGCGAGCTGACCAGACGGCTTGGACGTCACGTGACGCTGCGGCCTGCATCGCGCTCAGCAGCCTCCTCCCTGAGTCTGAGGAGGTTCACTTCACTCAGGTTCGCACCGCTGCTGAGTACCTCACTGCGATTAAGGCCCGCTACTCTTCTCCCGCTGCTGTCTCTCTTGGCCGCCTGTTCCTCCCGTTCCTGTTTCCTGACCTAGCGTCTTTTGAGCGCTCTGCTGACTTGATCGCTCACCTCCGCTCGCTCGACGCTAGTTACCGCGCTGCTTGCACTGAGGCACAGCTTGCACTGCTTCCTCCCCCTATGGCGATTACTATCTATTTCATCGCCACTAGCCTCCCTGACCACCTTGCCTCCGTTCGCGACGCGCTTCTGCTGAAGCACCCTAGTGAGCTCACCATCGATGTCCTTGAGTCTACACTCAAGGACGTCGAGAGCAACCTTCGCTCGGTAGCCGCTGCCTCTGGTGCTGTGCCCCCCCCACTCTTCCACGGGTGCACAGTCCCGCAGTTACCCACCTTTACTGCCTCACTTGCCACTGCCGCTACTGACGCGACTGCAGCTGCTGTTACGACTGCGTCGCGGTCCCGCGGTAGGAGTGGCAAGAAAGGCGGTTCTGGTGGTGGTAGTGGAGGTGGAGGCGGAGGTAGTGGAGGTGGCGTTGCGCCTGGCGGCGGTGGAGGTTCAGGGCCTGGAGAGGCGCCTCGTGCAGTGACTGGTGACTCCACTGCGCCTGCTAGTGGTGGCGACGCCCGAGTTCGTCAGTCGCCTCCTGTACTTCCTGCCCCGGTTGGTGGAGCAGCGGCGTGGTACCAGGCTCAGCGTCAGCAGCAGCTTCTGCAGCACCAGCAGCCCCTCTCCTCCCAGCAGCCTCAGCAGCAGCAGCGGCAGCAGCTGGCTCCAGGGTCGGGGCTGCGTCAGACCCAGCGTGGTACTGCTTACACTCCCTGCACCTACCAGGTTCTGACAGGCCCTCGTCGTGGCCACCCTTGTGGCCGGTTTCACCCCCCTGGTCAGTGCTTTGCTCAGCTCACTGACACGGTTCGTTTGGTCTACGGGGTTGGTGCTCCTGCCCCTGACTGGCTGCCTCTTGTTCAGCGCTACGGCTCCGCTCTGTGGGGCATGTCTGCTGAGCAGTTAGTTGATCTGATTGGTACTCCCCATGCTATGTATGCTGTTGTTGACTCTAGTGTTTCTGACTCTGCTTACTCTGGTGTTGTTAGCTTAGGTGCTAGCCTTGCTCAGTTGCCTGTTGCTAGTGTAGGTTCTTGTGTAGACTCTAGTCCAGCGGCTACCTCAGAGGACGGTTCGCTGTCGTTCACGCTGGACTCTGGAGCCTCTCACTGCTTCTTTCGTGACAGCACGACACTTACGCCTCTTCCTGCGCCTGTTTCTGTGGCGCTGGCTGATCCCACTTCGGGACCAGTCACCGCGCGTCACACTACCACCTTGCCGTGTCCGGCTGCTCCTTCTGGGTCTCTCACTGGGTTTCACGTCCCCTCGTTCTCCCGGAACTTGGTGGGCGTGCGACCCCTCGTGAGTCAGCACGTGGGTGTGTGGTTTGAGCCTTCTGGAGAGACTGCGGTGTGTGTTGACGGGGACTCTTACCAGCCCCTCGCCACTTTTGCTGCTGAGCCGGGCTCCGGTCTCTACACTCTTCACACTGGCCCGCGCGCTCAGCAGCGACTGCAGCAGCAGCAGCAGCCCCAGCAGCAGCAGCAGCAGCAGCAGCCCCAGCAGCAGCAGCGGCAGCAGCCGCAGCCGCAGCCACAGCGGCCGCCGTCGCAGCAGCCACTCCTCCCAGTTCCTGTCCCTCCCCCTAGTCTCCTCCCTGCGTCTCACCAGGTGGTTCCGTCCCCTCAGGTTGTCGCGTCCAGTCCAGTCGCTGCGTCTTGCTCCTGTCGGTCGCTTGCCCACCCCACCGTTCTGTGGCACCACCGGATGGGACACCCTTCTCTTCCACGTCTGCGTGCTATGTCTAGTCAGCGTCTGGTCTTAGGTCTCCCGCGTGTCTTGCCGTCGCTGCCGCCGTCCCTTGCACCACCGTGCGGTCCTTGCGTCGAGGGTAGGCTGCGTGCCACCCCTCACTCCTCCTCCCTTCGTCCGGCCACCGAGCCTTTTGAGACGCTGCACTTGGACGTCTGGGGCCCCTCTCCTCGCCCTGGCCCTGAGCGTGAGCGTTTCTTTTTTGTGGTCGTTGACGACTACTCCCGCTACACCACAGTGTTCCCCCTGGCGAGGAAGTCTGAGGTGACTTCTACGCTGATTAGGTGGTTGCTTACCACCCAGGACACTCGTGGTCGTCGTGTCAGCTGTCTCCACTCCGACCGCGGGGGCGAGTTTCGCTCCGGCATTCTCGCTGGATTCTGTCGCGAACAGGGCATTCGTCAGTCCTGGACGCTTCCGGAGTCCCCACAGCAGAATGGGGTTGCTGAGCGTCGCATAGGCCTGGTCATGGAGATTGCCCGCACCTCCTTGACTCACGCCCGTGCCCCCCATTTCCTGTGGCCATACGCAGTCAGGTACGCCGCGCACCAGCTGAACCTCTGGCCACGCGTCTCTCGGCCGGAGGCTTCACCGACCAGTCTTTGGACAGGGTCCCCTGGTGTCGCGTCGAGGTTTCGTGTCTGGGGGTGCTTGGCTCTTGTCCGCGACACCTCCGCGGACAAGCTCTCGCCTCGCGCCGTTCCTTGTGTCTTCCTTGGTTTCCCTGAGGACTCCTCTGACTTCACCTTTTACCACCCACCCTCTCACCGGTTCTTTGACTCCCGTGACGTCCGTTTTGAGGAGTCCACCCCCTACTACGTCAGGTACCCCAGTCGAGGTCTCCCGGTCCCTCCCCCCCCTCTCTTCCTGACCGCCGCTCCCCCGCCTGCTCCCCCGGTACAGCCTCCCCCCCCTGGTCCAGCCCCGTCTGGTGTGTCTCAGGCTAGCCCTCCCCCTTCGGTAGCCCCCCCTGTACAGCCTCCCTCCCCACAGTCTTCCTCGCCGCCTCCTGCAGGTGCTCCCTCTCGGGAGGTTGGTCCTGCGACTGTCCCTGTACAGGTCTCTGGTTCTGGGGGTGCTGGAGTTGGAGCTGAGCCGCGGGTTGCAGAGGACTCTTGTCTTCCGGGGGCTGGTACTGGTCGTGCGGAGTCTGGGGGTGCTGGTGCGGAGTCTGGGGGTGCTGCGTCTGGGGGTGAGGGTGTCCCTTCGGTTTCTGGAGAGCCTGGGTCTGGAGCTGGTGTTGGTGCTGCCTCTGGGGGTGGTGTGCTTGGTGCTTCGGAGGTCGACTCTGGGGCTGCCGCTGCCCCGGACACTACTCCTTCCCCCCACCCCTACCCGACCAGGTTCCAGGCTCGTGTTCGCCGTGCTCGTGAGGAGCAGCTGGAGTTGGAGAGAGAGGAGAGAGAGTTGCAGCGGCTCGAGGAGCAGGAGCGACAGCAGCAGGAGCAGCAGCAGGATCAGCAGCAGGGGCAGCAGCCGCTGGAGCAGCAGCAGCCGCAGCAGCCGCAGCAGCAGCAGCAGCAGCTGCTGCCGTCTCCTCCTCCTGTCTCGGGTCTTCGGACCCTTGGTCTCCCGTCTCCCTCTCCTTCCTCCTCCCCCTCTCCTCCCGTCTCTGGTCCTCCGCTTCCTCCTCCTGACCCCTCTCCCGCTGTTTTCCCTCGTTCTCAGTCTTCGTTGTCTCCTCCTCCTTCTCAGACTTGGGCCTCTCGTCGCTCCCCTCGTGCTCGTCCCTCGTCTCCTGTTCCCTTCACTGACCTTCGTACAGCCTTCCTTTGTTCTCGTCCACCTCGTCCGTCTCCGTCTGTGCTTCCGTCTCCTCCTGAGTCGGCCCTCACTGTGTCGCTTCCTTCTCCTGTCACTGACTACTACCGCACGTACCGTCCTGTTCTCTCTCGTGTTCTCGCCTCTCTTGTTACCCACCCTCGTGCCTCTGTGTCCTCTGTGTCCGCTCTTACTGCCGCAGTCACTGAGTTTGCCTCTACCCGCCGCCTTGACTTCGCCACCGCTCTTGTGGCTGCTCCTCCTTCCAGTCCTCTGGCCGTCGGGGGTGTGTCTGCCCTTGGCTGTGACGCCCTAGAGGACAGGCAGTTTGAGCTAGAGTTCCTGGCGGCCGCTTCCCCTCATCTCTGTGCCATGCTCCTCGCCCCTGAGGGTGACCCCGACGCCCTTGACATTCCGACTCCTCGCACTTACGCTGAGGCAGTGTCAGGGCCTTGGGCCTCTCAGTGGAGAGCTGCCATGGACGCAGAGATGGCCTCCTACAGATCCACAGGCACCTACGTCGATGAGGTTCCTCCCCCTGGGACGAACGTAGTCGACGGCATGTGGATCTACAGGGTGAAGCGGCCACCGGGATCTCCTCCGGTCTTCAAGGCGCGCTACGTGGCTAGAGGCTTCAGTCAGCGCGAGGGAGTTGACTTCTTTCAGACCTTCGCGCCCACCCCGAAGATGACCACTCTTCGGGTGTTACTACACGTAGCAGCACAGAGAGACTACGAGTTACACTCTCTCGACTTCTCTACTGCTTTCCTTCAGGGCAGTCTTCACGAGGAGGTCTGGTTACGTCGTCCCTCTGCCTTCACTGGCTCTTTCCCTCCTGGGACCCAGTGGAGGCTGAGGCGACCGGTTTACGGTCTTCGTCAGGCTCCTCGTGAGTGGCACGACACCCTGCGTTCTACCCTGTCTGACCTTGGGTTCCAGCCGTCTTCTGCTGACCCGTCGCTGTTCGTTCGTCGTGGCCCCACACCTTTCTTTGTTCTGGTCTACGTTGACGACCTTGTTTTCGCCACCCCTGACAGGGTTGCTTTGGCACACGTGAAGTCCGAACTGCAGAAGAGACACACCTGCACTGATCTTGGTGAGCTGCGCCACTACCTTGGCCTGCAGATCACCAGGGACAGAGCTGCTCGCACCATTACACTTTCACAGTCACACATGGTGCAGCAGGTCCTTCAGCGGTTCGGGCTTCAGCACTCCACAGTACAGCGCACACCTCTTGCTGTTGACCACAGACTCACTGGACCCTTTCCTGACGAGCCGTTCGAGCCTAGTGGTCCCTACGCAGAGCTTGTGGGTTGCCTCATGTACCTGATGACTTGTACTCGCCCGGACCTCGCCTTCCCTCTCAGCGTTCTTGCGCGCTTTGTTGCGCCAGGGAGACACCGTCCTGTTCACTGGACAGCAGCTGTGAGGGTGGCGAAGTACCTAGCGACGACATCAGGCGTGGGGCTAGTTCTTGGAGGGCAGCAGTCTGTCGTACTTACTGGTCACTGTGACTCCTCTTACGCTGACGACGCTGAGACTCACAGGTCTACTCAGGGGTACTGTTTCAGCCTGGGTTCTGGAGCTGTTTCCTGGCGGTCCACGCGCTCCTCTTCGGTCTCGACCTCTACAGCTGAGGCTGAGATCTACGCTGGTGCCATGGCGGCACAGGAGCTGCGTTGGTTGACCTTCTTGCTCACCGACCTTGGTGAGCGGCCGAGCTCTGCACCGACCTTGTTCACTGACAACAAGGCGTCTATTCTCCTTTGTCGAGAGCCACGACTGGAGAGCAGAGTGAAGCACATTCACGTCAGGTACTTTCTTCTGCGAGAGTTGCAGAGGCATGGACAGGCTCGCTTTGAGTTTGTGGAGTCCGAGGCCAACACTGCAGACATCTTCACCAAGGCGCTTCCGCCTTGTGACCACCAGAGGTGCTGTGTGCAGTTAGGCCTTGTTGACACTGGTTCTCGTGTTGCTTAGACTTGAGTGTACTGTTTACTTTGCTTTCTATATACCTCTGTTACTTCTTGGACTGGCCTTGTGGCCACTGTTGTTTGTGCTCAGACTGTGTGGTGACGTTGTGATCCACCCTGAGCTTCGTTTCTTGGACTGGTCTTGTGACCGTACTCGTTTGGTTCTGCTAGACACCCCTCACTTAGGCTATGGGGGTGTGTCAAATGTTGTAGCCTATAGTGAGGTTTGTCTTAGGGGGTACAAAACTTAGGGTTAGCTATATGTACCCCAACCAACATCAATGCATCATCCATTCTTCATTCTGACATTTTTGCACCGCGCTTAGTTTGTGTCCCAGGTGGGACACGCGCGTCCAGAATTAGGCACAGGTCCCGCCACACTTTTGCCCAACCGCCCACCAAAGAGGTAACCCTGTGCTAGTGGATCTGGTGACGGGGCGCAGTACGAAGCTGTATTTGTGAACCCATGAATTTGCGAGGGTCGTACGCGCTTGACGAACTCGTGGTGCGGTTTCGCTGACCTGCACACAGGCATTCTCGAATGATGCGCGTGTTGTTCGCGGCCGTCGTGGGAACGTGTTCTGTTCGGTTGACGGCACGGAAAACAGCCACCGTTCATCCACTGTATACTCCATCGTGTCCACTCGTTACTCTAAATCAGGGTTACAAACCGCTGAATCTGGTAACTGTTTCGGGCTAAGCCAAGAAAATGAACGCGCTGCCCCCGCCCTTAGGCTATTGACTTCCCCCCCATGCTAGGCAGGGGATGCGGTAGCCTAGTGTATGGGTCAATCAACTATCACGCATTTTCATTATGTTATATAAGCATTCACATATAGTATATATAAGTATATACCACATATACTAAATCAGCATATGCATCATATTTATGCATTATCATTAAACATTTGACTCATAAAACCATTGTTATGCATCCATTCAAACCTCATTTATGCATGACATAATCATTCTACGTATGCATTATCATTATGGAATAAACTGCCACATTTTTACAATAACAGCTATTCATCCATACGAAGAACTTGGAAAACGTGAAAGAACTTTAGTACCATTCTTGGTAAGCTGTTATGGCATACGGTAGTGGCAATCGTTTGTAACGTTCATGTCAGAATCACTAGGCAAGAATGAATGAACTAACAGAAGTTTGGGTACAAATGTGAAACCCTAGTTGGGGTTGTACCCCATATTGGCTACCCCACTACAGCCTACAAACATAATACAGTTTAACACACCCCCATAGGCAAAGTGGGGGAGAACAAAGGGTCACAAGACCAGTCCAGCAAAGCAAAACAAAGCCCAGGGTGGATCACAACGTCACCACACTCCGAGCACAAGTAAAGGCCACAAGGCCAGTTCACATGCAGTGCTAGATATAGTACAAGACAAGCAACACAGTGATCAAAACCTAGCAAGCAAGCAACAAGATATATATAAAGTACAGTACAAAGAATGTCAAGCAGTGAGCAAGTGAGGAAACGTGGACACAAGGCCTAAAGAAGTACAGTGCCGCTGATGATCACTAGGCGGGAGCGCCTTGGTGAAGATATCAGCAGTGTTGGCCTTCGAGTCCACGTACACAAGCCGAAGCTGACCGCGCTGCTGAAGCTCTCGAGCAAGAAAGTAGCGAAGAGCAATGTGCTTCGTCCTGTGCTCCAGTCTGTGCTCCTGACACAAGGCAAGAGCCGCCTTGTTGTCACCGTACAGAACTGGAGGAGAACTAGGCCGCTCTCCCAAGTCAGTCAGCAGGTAGGTGAGCCAGCGTAACTCCTGTGCAGCCATGGCTGTGGCGTAGATCTCAGCCTCACAACTAGAGCCGAGAACAGAGGAAGAGCGGGTGGACCGCCACGAGACAGAACCTGAGCCAAGGCTGAAGGTGTAACCCTGTGACGACCGCTGCGTAGCCAGGTCGTCCACCCAAGAGGCGTCCGAGTGACCAGTGAGGACAACTCTGTCGCGTCCTCCAAGCACCAGCCCCATGCCTGATGTACTGCACAGGTAACGCAGCACCCTCTTAGCAGCCTCCCAGTGCTCTCGCCTGTGTCTCCCAGGCGCAACGTAACGAGCAAGGATGCTAAGAGGGTACGCGAGGTCAGGTCGAGTGCAAGTCATCAGGTACATGAGGCAGCCTACAAGCTCTGGGTACGGGCCACTCGGCTCTACGGACTCGTCCGAAGGTGGAGCTGAGAGCGAGTGGCTGGTAGCCAGAGGTGTGGCCTGTGGTGAGGAGAACTGGAAGCCGAAGCGCTGAAGGACCTGCTGCACCATGTGTGACTGAGTCAGGGTGATGGTGCGGCGAGCTCTGTCCCGGGTGATCTGCAAGCCAAGGTAGCTACGCAGTTCACCCAGGTCAGTGCAGGTGTGTCTCTTCTGCAGCTCCGACTTCACACGAGCGAGTGCCTCAGTGTCAGCAGTAGCAAAGACCAAGTCGTCGACGTACACGAGAATGTAGAACGGCGGCAGCGACGTGTCTGTGCGCAGAAACAGCGACGGGTCAGCAGTAGACGGCGCGAACCCAAGAGCCGCAAGAGTAGTCCTCAGTGTGTCGTGCCACTCACGTGGCGCCTGGCGGAGACCGTAGACTGGCCGGCGGAGACTCCACTGGGTACCAGGGGGAAACGACCCAGTAAAGCCAGGTGGGCGGCGCAGCCAGATCTCCTCGTGCAGGCTGCCCTGCAGGAACGCTGTGCTGAAGTCAAGAGAGTGAAGCTCGTAGTCACGCTGAGCAGCAACGTGCAGCAGAACCCGAAGAGTGGTCATCTTTGGGGTGGGGGAGAAGGTCTGGAAGAAGTCGACCCCCTGACGCTGACTGAAGCCTCTAGCAACGTAACGAGCCTTGAAGACAGGCGGAGAACCTGGCGGCCGCTTCACCCTGAAAATCCACATGCCATCGACGATGTTCGCCCCAGGAGGGGGAACCTCGTCGACGTAGGTGCCTGTGGACTTCCAGGATGCCATCTCTGCGTCCATGGCTGTCTGCCACTGAGAGGAGTAGGGACCCGAGATCGCCTCTGCGTAAGTGCGCGGAGTGGGGATGTCTAGTGCATCCGGGTCTCCCTCAGGGGCAAGCAACCAGGCCACGAGATGAGGTACAGCAGCCGCAAGAGAGTCAAAGTCCTCCTGCCTGTCCTCAAGGACGTCCGTGCCAAGAGCACACTCACCCCCGACGGACGGAGGACAGACAGACGCAGACTCTGACTCAGCGACAAGGCTAGCAGTGTAGTCTAGACGACAGGCAGCAGCAAAGTCAACCAACTCAGCGACCAGAGCAGACGCAGCCGAGGACTCAAAGGTGGGGTCAGTGACAACAGTAGCAAGGAGACGCGTGACTGTAGGGTGCTCAGCGCGATACCGGTCAGACTCAGGGTCCGGAACGGCAGGCAAAGAGGACGCAGGAGGAGACGGTAGAGGGACACGCCGAGGAGCAGTAGAGGGACGCAGAGTCATGTAGTGAGTGCCTGGGACAGGAGGAGGACGCTCACGACGGACACGACTACCAGTGCGAGCAGGACGAACAGGCGACGCAGGACGAGACTCAGGCTCACGACGCTCTGTAAGACCTCCTGTGGGACCAGTATAAGGAGAGGGAGCAGGGAGAGGCGAGGCAGGCGGTAACTGTGACTGCGGCTGGACAGGCGGAGGACACTCTACGGAGGGAGGAGGACAAGGAGGAGGAGCCTGCCCAAGAACCTGCTGAAGGAGCGGTACGAAGTACGGTCGCGGCCGCGCAGCGTCTCCAGAAGCAGACGGGACTCCAGCGGCCGGGTCCTCAGCACCAGTAGGAGCTCCAGCGTCCGGGTCCACAGCACCAGCAGCAGCTCCACCGGCCGGGTCCCCAGCTCCAGCAGCAGCTCCACCGTCCGACTCGTCAGCACCAGCAGCAGCTCCACCAGGTGGGTCCGCAGCACCAGCAGCAGCGCCACCCCCAGAGTCGGCAGCTCCAACTCCGCTAGCACCGCCAGCGCCAGAGTCCCCAGCTCCAGCAGCTCCAGTCACAGTGCTCCCAGAACAGCCAGTCCCGGCAGCTCCAGTACCCCCAGTACGAGCACCCCCAGGACGAGCAGCTCCAGCACCCCAAACTCCAGCCGAGCCACTAGGACGGCGAAAGCGTCGGACGTACCAGTCGCGAAGCTGCTGCGGTGTGAGAGACTGCTCAGCACCCCGAACCGGAGCACCCCCAGACGTAGTAACCCGAGGCTCCGTAGGCTCAGTAGCAGCACCCCCAGGCTCAGTACCCGCAGGCTCAGTACCCGCAGGCTCAGCACCCCCAGTCGCAGCACCCCCAGGCGGCAAACTCTCAGGCACAGTACCCTCAGCTCCAGCACCCGCAGTCCCAGCACTCCCAGGCCCCGCACCCGCAGGCTCAGCACCCCCAGGCGCAGCACCCCCAGGCTCCATACTCTCAGGCACCGTACCCTCAGCTCCAGCACCCTCAGTCCCAGCACCTGCAGCCCCAGCACCCCCAGGCCCAGCACCCCCAGGCTCAGCACCCCCAGGCTCAACACCCCCAGACGCAGCACCACCCGCAGCAGCACCTGAGTCACCTGTGACCTCGACAGGCTCAGCGACGGGAGGAGGGTCTACCTGAGAGACACCTGAAGGAGCAGGACCCTGAGGGGGAAGGGGGTCTACCGGAGGGGGACCAGGAGCAAGGAAAAGCGGCGGGGGAGGGAGGGGGGCAGTGCGGTAGGGGAAGAGACGGTAAAAAGGGACCGACTCGTCAAAGGTGACATCCTGAGAGGCGAAGACCCGGCGCGAGGTGGGGTGGTAAAACTGCCAGCCAGGCGCGTCAGGGACAAAGCCAAGGAAGACACAGGGAAGCGTGCGGGAGGAGAGCTTGTCCGCGGACGTATCGCGGACAAGGGCACGAGCACCCCACACCCGGAAGCGCGACGCATCGCCAACCTCCCCCGTCCAACGCAGTGTGGGCGAGGTCTCCGGCAAGGAGACACGGGGCCAGAGGTTGAGCTGATGCGCGGCGTACCGGACAGCAAACGGCCACAGAAAATGGGGAGCCGCCGCGTGGACCAAGGAGGTACGAGCGACCTCCATGACCAGGCCAATGCGGCGCTCAGCAACCCCATTCTGCTGTGGGGAGTCCGGAAGCGTGAAGGTCTGCTCGATGCCCTCCGCCTGACAGAAGGTCCTCAAGAGATCGGAGGAAAACTCACCACCTCTGTCAGAGTGCAGACGCAGGACAGGAAGATCCGTCCGGAAACGGCGGCGGAGCTGGAGACGAACCGTGCGGATCCAAGGGATCAGAACAGCAGGGACCTCACCCTTGGTGCGCAAGGGGAAGACCGTGGTGTAACGCGAGTAGTCGTCGACAACCAGCAAAAAGTACCGCTCACCGCCCTGACCACGAACGCGGGCTGGGCCCCACACGTCCAGGTGGAGGGTCTGCAGAGGAGCCTCTGTCGGGGGGAACGAGGAGGAGTGAGGAGCGGCGCGCTGCCGCCCCTCGACGCAAGGAAGGCAAGGCGGCGCAGGCGAGGCAGGGAGGGGAGGGAGGGACCTGGGAAGACCGGACACAAGGAGGCGACGGTGCATGCCACGAAGGCGTGGCAAGGAGGGGTGACCCAGGCGGTGGTGCCAGAGAAGAGTCTGGTGCGACAGGGAACGACACTCACAGGCGTGGGCCACCAGACCTGACGCAGACACCTGACCGACAGCAGCTACCTGGGGAGACGCAGTGGTCAGTGTGTAGAGACTCGACCCCGGCCGACGGGTGAACGTAGCCAGGTGACGGCCGGTCCTGGAGCACGTGCAGATCGCCACACGCTGTCCGCCAGGGGTAAAGGTGTCAACCCACTGATCCTGGAGGACAGCGTTGCTCACCAGGTTCGTCGAGAACGAGGGGAGGTGGAAACCCGACAACGAGCCAGACGGAACCGCCGGACAAGGGAGGACAGTGGTGGACTGGGCAAGGACTGGGCCCCCAGAGGGGTCAGCCAAGGAGACTGGGACCGGTGCAGGAAGCGGTGTGAGCTCAGTACTGTCACGGAAGAAGCAACGGGAAGCACCTGAGTCAAGGGTGAAGGTGTGACAGGCCTCAGCCGGTGCGGTACCTGAGAGAGGAGTCTCTGTGGGTGCTGTACCTGAGAGAGCAGACTCGAAACCAGCCGGGACAGCACTGGGGGGAGCAAGTACAGGGGGCACCATACCAGAGAGAGCAGACTCACTAGTACCCAGGGCAGCGGGCTCTATACCTAGGTCAGGCGGCACACACAAGTAACAGTCTCCCTCGGCACTAACAGTCAATGCATACATGGCAGCAATAATAGCATCATAGTCAAGAGCAAAGACATCAACACCAGCCCTCATGAGCTCAGCCCAGCGGGGGCGCTCAACATCCGCACCCATCTCCTCACGCCAAGCGTCGTCAAGGCGGGAGAAGCAGCGGTACGGGGTGTGGAACCTCCCACACGTCTGTCCCTTGCGGTCACCTGTGCGAATGACATAAGAACAGCGGGCACTGGCCCCCGACGTCCCACGCTGAGCAAGCCACTCACGAAGCTGCTGGGTCGTCTGGGGACGCTGCTGCTGCTGGGAGCTCTGGCCCGAGCCAGTGCCTCCACTCCGACCTCCGCCGCCACCACTACCACCGCTCCGACCGCCACCGCCACCACCGCCACCACCGCCACCGCCGCCACCGCCGCCGCCGCCACTACTGCCACTGCTTCCTCCGCCGCCCCCGCCTCCACCACCGACCCCACTCCCACCAGCGCTCCCGCCACCGCTCCCTCCAGCACCGCCTCCCCCCCCACCTCCCCCACCTCCTCCCCCCCCAGCGCCACCACCACCACTTTTGCCCCCCTTGCCCTTGCCGGTGCGGCGCCTCCCACCAGGAGTAGAAGCAGCGCCAACAGACTCAGCACCAAGGAAGTCAACAGCAGCAGCAGCAGCGTAGGAGGGAGCGAGGGGAGAGGGAGAACACCCCTCAAAGATGGGGGTGCGAGGAGCGCCACGAGCAGCACCGACAGCTACAATGCTCTTTTCGGCCGCGAGCAGGTGCTCCTCTAGGAGGGCGACTGTGAGCTCAGTGGGACAGCGAGCAAGGAAGTGGTCTCGAACTGAGCGGAGGGTGTCAGGGAGACGGGTGACTATGAAGTGGAGTGTCCAGTACAGTGGAGGGGGGTTCTTAGCGCAGAACTCGGTGGGAAGGGCGGCACGCAGGCGAGCATCACTAGTGCGAAGGTGGGTGATAAGATCGGCGACTGTAGTAAAGGTGGACAGATCGGGGAACAGGTACGGCAGCATGAGGCGGCTAAGCTCGGCTGTGGCAGGCGAGGAGTAGCGAGCGACGACAGCGTCGTACAGGGCCTTAGCGGATTTGCAGTCGCCAAAATGCTCGAGCTCAGCTAGCGGGAGGTGACTGCGAATGGCTAGGCGAGCAGCTGCGTCACGAGTCTGCCAGTGGGAACGGACACTAAGCTCGGCTGTGGCAGCAGGAGCAGCGGCAGCACCAGACGCGTAGTCATAGAGGGAGATGTGGTCCGTGCTATTGCTCATAAGATACAACTGCAGGTCGTCGAGCCAGGAAGTGAACTGCACGGGACGGCCCTCAGCATCGAAGGAAAGAACGCGAATAGAGGCCATAGCTCAGGCGTGAGGGCACAGCAGAGCAGCGGCAGCAGCAGAGGGGACAGGAGAAAGCGGCAGTGCACAGGTAGCGGGCGGCGCTGCGAAGCAGGTAGCGGGCGAGCGGGCGGCGCTGCGAGCGGGCAGCGAAACGGGCGGGCCGCGAAGCGGGCAGCTAGCGGGCGGGCGGGCTGCGAAGTGGGCGGGCTGCGAAGCGGGCAGCGGGGCGAGCGGGCTGCGAGGCGGGCGGGCCGCGAAGCGGGCAGCGGGCGGGCGGGCGGGCTGCGAAGCGGGCAGCGGGGCGAGCGGGCTGCGAAGCGGGCGGGCCGCGAAGTGGGCAGCTAGCGGGCGGGCGGGCTGCGAAGTGGGCGGGCCGCGAAGCGGGCAGCGGGGCGAGCGGGCTGCGAGGCGGGCGGGCCGCGAAGCGGGCAGCGAGCGGGCGGGCGGGCTGCGAAGTGGGCGGGCCGCGAAGCGGGCAGCGAGCGAGCGGGCTGCGAAGCGGGCGGGCCGCGAAGCGGGCAGCGAGCGAGCGGGCTGCGAAGCGGGCGGGCCGCGAAGCGGGCAGCGAGCGGGCGGGCGGGCTGCGTAGCGAGCGGGCCGCGAAGCGGGCAGCGAGCGGGCGGGCGGGCTGCGAGCGGGCGGCTCGGCGAGGGGCGCGCGAGGGCGCTAGTGAGGGGCGCGCGAGGGCGCTAGCAAGGGGCGCGCGAGGGCGCTAACGAAGGGGCGCGCGAGGGCGCTAACGAAGGGGCGCGCGAGGGCGCTAACGAGGGTGCGCGCGAGGGCGCTAACGAGGGGCGCGCGAGGGCGCTAACGAGGGCGCACGAGGGCGCTACGAGGCTAGGGCACGGGGTAGCGTGGTAACCGCATGCGAGCGGTGGTGGGCCCTAAAAAACGGTCGGTAGGTCCTAGGGACCTCCTGCTCTGAATACCATGTCAGAATCACTAGGCAAGAATGAATGAACTAACAGAAGTTTGGGTACAAATGTGAAACCCTAGTTGGGGTTGTACCCCATATTGGCTACCCCACTACAGCCTACAAACATAATACAGTTTAACAGTTCACCATATATTTTTTTTCTTAGTATAGAGGATGAAAAAAAAAAATTGAACATAACGACTGTAATAGGTTGCTTTGCAACCCAAAAAAACAGTCCTGAAGGACCTAACCGCTCTTAATACCATGTAAGAACACCAAGGAATAATGCATTAGGGTTTGGAGAGTGCGTTAGAAGCAAGGTGGTGAGAAAGAGTTTGTACCCCCTAAAGGCTAACCCCACTATAGCCTAGATGAATAGAAACACATATTTCGACATTTTATGGCGTGTTAACCATGGTTGTCGAGTCAAGCATGTTCTTTCTGTGACAATGCATACTCTTGGCTTGCTTTGTATGTACGGTATGTACCGTACCCAATGAAGCACATTCAGAGCAATAGTTTCAGCTTTACATCTGTGTTCCGAAGTTGCAGGTAAAATTCCACAGAGGATCAGTGAATTCTGCGGATGGGCATCGTCTTAGGCTCCCAAAAAAATGACGTTACATTGTCAGAATCCCAGTCACTAACCACTGGGATAAAAGGGCTTGTTTACATAGCGGGTGAGTGCGCCCATAACCCCCCAGGCCAACATGCCTGTAACCCTTCCCTAGGATCATCGGGGATCCCCAGTGGACCTCTGACACCCCCGAGCACTGGGATGCCCGAAGTGCACACACCGGGAATCGAACCCGAGACCTTCGCTCTGATACCATGTCAGAATCCCAGTCACTAACCACTGGGATAAAAGGGCTTGTTTACATAGCGGGTGAGTGCGCCCATAACCCCCCAGGCCAACATGCCTGTAACCCTTCCCTAGGATCATCGGGGATCCCCAGTGGACCTCTGACATACATCCACATGACGAATTGGCAAGGAAGCAGTGGCACGACGACTCCTCTCCCCGAAAGAAGTTGTCCACATTCACGTGTTCAATCGCTGGCTGGGCGGTTCTTTTTGCTCTGGGGCGGGACTTGCAGCACGCATCTCGATCCTTGATGATGGAACTCCTTCTCTTGCTGTGATCGGGGACCTCTCCTATGTACGACAAGAGCCTACACACCCGTGGAAGTGGGCTAATCTACTTCCCAACCCTGGCCGGGCCCTCATTCCGGACTATCCTCACGCGTTTCTCTCGGGACAACCATCATCACAACGAGACATCCTTTTTCGACCATATACTCTGGCTCTAGATCCAGCTTCGCACGAGACAAAGGAGTATGTGCTGGCTATGACCGTAGCGTGCTTGAGTCGCTCCCGCATCTGCTTTTCGAATGTGGGTTGGCGAAGCCAATAACCGAAGCGCTACAACTTACCGCCCGTACTCACCTGGTGATCACTACCTTTCCAGGGTTGTCACTGTTCCCGCTCTCATCAGCGGCCGGGCAAGGTGCTCTGTGGTGCCTGCTGGTTGGTGCAGCAGCAAAAACTACTGTATATAGAATGGGAGATGCAGTTTCCGTTACAAGCAGGTTTCTACTAAAACGGTGGATGCGCTCCATCAAGTGCTACACTACTTTCTTCTCGCCTTCAAGATTTTCCTTCGGCGTTTTGTAAGAGCTCCAAGAAAAAGCAACAACGGGCTGCACGGAAGGCAAAACTAGCTCAACTCCATCATTTCTTCGTCTTCCTCGAACCCAACTGCTTGGTGATCCACCCGGAGCTTCGAGCCACGTGGCTGTCAGAGGTCCACTGATCCCCGATTGATCCTAGGGAAGGGTTACAGGCATGGCGGCCTGGGGGGTTATGGGCGCACTCACCCGCTACACAAACAAGCCCTTTTATCCCAGTGGTTAGTGGTTGGGATTCTGACATGGTATCAGAGCGAAGGTCTCGGGTTCGAATCCCGGTGTGTGCACCTCGGGCATCCCAGTGCGGGGGGGTGTCAGAGGTCCACTAGTGATCCCCGATTGATCTTAGGGAAGGGTTACAGGCATGGCGGCCTGGGGGGTTATGGGCGCACTCACCCGCTATGTAAACAAGCCCTTTTATCCCAGTGGTTAGTGGCTAGGATTCTGACAGTGGCTTCTCAACGACGCTTTCCGCCCCCCCTGAAACCCCCGCCTCCACCTTTTGTCACGTGTCAATTAGATACCCATTCTGGATGGTTTCCGCTTTCGTGGCGGGAGGATGACATGTTCACACGTGCTCCCCACGGAGAGCTGGGCTTATGTTTGTTTCCTGATCTAGTTGCATTTTTGTAACAGGTTATGACCTAGGAAAAACCTTTAAACCTTTAAACCCGACAAATTGACTATAATATTGCAGATTCCACAACAAGCGTTCACAACAACAACACCATGTTATTGTTAGGATGAGGTGACCTCATCATATCACAACGGCAAATCAGGAAAACATGACGACCTTCTCATCGGCGCCGTAGCGCTGCCAGTTGCCTCCGAACGCCCAGTTCTCGTACCCGCCATTGCCACGATTCTCCACAGAGAACGGGCCCTGCTTGTAATACACGGTGAACTCGGAGTTATCCCAGAAGTGCCACACCTCCACCGCCGCGGACGTCGGGTCGCCCTGCACGGAGTGCTCGCTCTGAATGACCATCACGTTGTACCCCGCATTCATGAATAGCTCCACGATCTTCGTCGTCACCTCGTCGTCCTCTGGACCGTCGATCGTGCCCAGGCTGTCGGCAATGATCTGATCGACGATCACGCCGTCCGAGCTGAACAGCTTTCGGCGCTCCACCCTGTGCGGGGACACGGCGGAGTCCGCGTGGGCGAGCGCACGGTGGGCGACGCCGCGCGTGGCGGAGGGGAATTCGTTAAGGATAGGTTGCACGGCGCTGGCGCCGGTGGCGGCGAGGAGCTGCAGGAAGGCGAGCGGAAAGGGAAGCAGATTGCGAGCTGCACGGAGCCACGCGCTGGGTCTAGTAGCGGCCATAGGGAACCGGATGAATACTTAGATTTCTTTCAAATCAGAGTGATAGTTTTGAAAGGCAATCTCAACAATGAAAAGCTGAGCTTGCACGTGGATTAGATCGGTTGAAGAGCGAAGCAAAGTCGCGAATTGATTATGTGAGCAGCGCAGTGGTCGGTATGTGAGATCGATGGGAGAATGGGGAAGCGAACACGGTAGCTGTGATGGATATGGTGAGGCTGAGCATCTATTTTATAGGCCGAGACACTGAAGATCAACCTTCTAGTCGCACTCAGACGCGAGCGCGGCTTGCGACTCGCTTGAGCCGTCATGGCCATCCACGCAAGCAGACTCCGCCGCGACGTACGCGAAAGGACTCTGACGTGTGAGCTATGCTCGAACGTGACTGATAAGCGACGATTTATTCGGTTTTCTTCGATGCAGCAGATTTAGAAAGCTTGCTTTCTTATGTTTGCAATGGCAACGTGCTTCGTTTCAAATGGGTGCAATGGCAACGTGCTTCGTTTCAAATGGGTTTTACAACATTCTCGTCCGATGTATATAAACACTACATATTTAGAAAGCTTGCTTTCTTGTGTTTGCAATGGCAACGTGCTTCGTTTCAAATGGGTCTTCTGAGACATGAGATGGGGAAGCGCTGACAAGCCGGTGGAGGTTGTTGATGGTTTGTGAGATAACATGTGGGTGGAGTGGAGTTTCATTCGCGCACGTAGCATATGCTTGTACCGTCGTTGCTGCTGCTGCTGCTATTTGTCAGTAATAACGGACTGGAATGACTGTACTAACAGAAGGATGGATACAAATAGGAAACCCTAATCCAGTGTACCCCCTAAGGTATCACCCACTACAGCCTAGAATCATATAAACATATAATGTTTGACACACCCCCATAGGCAAAGTGGGGGAGACCTAGGGGTCACAAGACCAGTCAAGGCAAAGCAAGGCAACAACAAGCTCAGGGTGGATCTCGAGGATTCCACACAAATTCCGAGCACAAGCTAGTGGTCACAAGACCAGTTCACATGCAGGTTTATAACAGAGCAAGAGATACAGTGATCACAACCTAGCAAGAGTAAACATGCAGGTATAGATATATATAGTGATCACAGTACAAGCAAAGTCAAGAGGTAAGTAAGTGAGGTCCAGTAGGCACAAGGCCTAGTAGAGTGCAGAAGCGCTGATGGTCACGAGGCTGAAGCGCCTTGGTGAACACATCAGCAGTGTTGGCCTCAGTGGCCACGTAGCGAATACAAAGCTGACCGCGCTGCTGCAGCTCACGAGCAAGGAAGTACCGCAGGGCGATGTGCTTCGTTCTGTGCTCCAGTCTGTGCTCCTCACACAAGGCAATGGCAGCCTTGTTGTCGACGTACAGGACTGGAGGAGAACGAGGCGGCTCTCCGAGGTCGGTCAGCAGGTAGGTCAGCCAGCGTAGCTCCTGGGCAGCCATGGCTGTAGCGTAGATCTCAGCCTCGCAACTGGAGCCGAGAACAGAAGAAGAGCGTGTAGAGCGCCAAGAAACTGAGCCAGAGCCAAGGCTGAAGGTGTAACCCTGAGACGACCGCTGAGTGGCCTGGTCGTCTGCCCAAGAAGCGTCTGAGTGCCCTGTGAGAACAACTCGGTCTCGCCCTCCAAGCACAAGCCCCATGCCCGACGTACTGCACAAGTAGCGCAACACCCTCTTAGCGGCATCCATGTGCTCCTTCCTGTGACGGCCAGGAGCGACATAGCGTGCAAGGATGCTAAGAGGGTATGCAAGGTCAGGTCGAGTGCAGGTCATCAGGTACATGAGGCAGCCCACAAGCTCTGGATACGGGCCACTCGGCTCTACGGACTCATCCGAAGGCAGAGCTGAGAGCGAGTGACCGGTAGGCAGAGGAGTGGACTGAGGCGAGGAGTACGTGAAGCCGAAGCGCTGGAGAACCTGCTGCACCATGTGTGACTGAGTCAGGGTGATGGTGCGCCGTGCTCTGTCCCGGGTGATCTGCAAGCCAAGATAGCTTGTCAGCTCACCCAGGTCTGTGCACGTGTGTCTCCTCTGCAGCTCTGACTTCACGTAGGCGAGTCCTGCAGTGTCAGCAGTGGCAAAGACCAAGTCGTCGACGTACACGAGGATGTAGAACGGCGGCAGCGAAGTGTCGGTGCGCAGGAACAGCGACGGGTCAGCTGTAGAAGGCGCGAACCCAAGAGCCGCAAGTGTAGTCCTCAGTGTGTCGTGCCACTCACGCGGAGCCTGGCGGAGACCGTAGACCGGCCGCTGAAGCCTCCACTGAGTACCAGGAGGAAACGACCCAGTGAAGCCAGGTGGGCGGCGCAGCCAGATCTCCTCGTGCAGGCTGCCCTGCAAGAAAGCAGTGCTGAAGTCAAGTGAGTGAAGCTCGTAGTCGCGGTGAGCGGCTATGTGCAGCAGCACCCGAAGAGTAGTCATCTTCGGGGTGGGAGAGAAGGTCTGGAAGAAATCAACTCCCTCTCGCTGACTGAAGCCTCGAGCCACGTAACGCGCCTTGAAGACAGGCGGAGAACCTGGCGGCCGCTTCACCCTGAAAATCCACATGCCACTGACGATGTTCGCCCCAGGAGGGGGAACCTCGTCGACGTAGGTGCGTGTGGACTTCCAGGAGGCCATCTCGGCGTCCATGGCTGTCTGCCACTGAGAGGAGTAGGGAACCGCCATCGCCTCAGCGTAAGTGCGCGGGGTCGGGATGTCTGGTGCATCCGGGTCTCCCTCAGGGGGAAACAAGCAAGGACACGAGACGGGGCAAAGCAGCAGCAAGACACTGGAACTCCTCCTGTCTGTCCTCAAGGACGTCCGTGCCAAGAGCACACTCACCCCCGACGGACGGAGGACAGACAGACTCAGACTCAGACTCAGCAACAAGGCTAGCAGCGTAGTCGAGACGACAGGCAGCAGCAAAGTCAACCAACTCAGCGACCAGAGCAGACGCAGTCGAGGACTCAAAGGTAGGGTCAGTGACAACAGTAGCGAGGAGACGCGTGACAGTAGGGTGCTCAGCACGGTACCGGTCAGACTCAGGGTCCGGAACGTGAGGCAAAGAAGACGCAGGAGGAGACGGCAGAGGGACACGCTGAGGAGCAGTAGAGGGACGCAGAGTCATGTAGTGAGTGCCTGGGACAGGAGGAGGACGCTCACGACGGACACGACTACCAGTGCGAGCAGGACGAACAGGCGACGCAGGACGAGACTCAGGCTCACGACGCTCTGTAAGACCTCCTGTGGGACCAGTGTACGGAGAGGGAGCAGGGAGAGGCGAGGTAGGCGGGAACTGTGACTGCGGCTGGACAGGCAGAGGACACTCTACAGAGGGAGGAGGACAAGGAGGAGGAGTCTGCCCAAGAACCTGCTGAAGGAGCGGTACGAAGTACGGTCGCGGTCGCGCAGCGTCTCCAGAAGCAGAGGAGACTCCAGCGGCCGGGTCCACAGCACCAGCAGCAGCTCCACCGGCCGGGTCCTCAGTACCAGTAGTAGCTCCAACGCCCGGGTCCTCAGTAGCAGCAGCAGCGCCACCGCTCGGGTCCTCAGCTCCAGCAGCAGCTCCACCGTCCGAGTCCTCAGTACCAGCAGCAGCTCCACCGGCCGGGTCCTCAGCACCAGTAGTAGCTCCAACGCACGGGTCCTCAGTAGCAGCAGCAGCGCCACCGCTCGGGTCCTCAGCTCCAGCAGCAGCTCCACCGGCCGGGTCCTCAGCACCAGCAGCAGCTCCACCGTCCGGGTCCTCAGCACCAGCAGCAGCTCCAACGTCCGGGTCCTCAGCACCAGCAGCAGCGCCACCCCCAGGGTCCGCAGCACCAGGAGCACCACTCCGAAGACTGCAGCGCCGTGTGTACCACTCGCGGATCTGCTGAATGGGGGGGAGCTCCTGGGTAGGAGGGGAAGTACCGGGACGAGCTCCAGCAGCACCTCTCCGGAGGCGGCAGTACTCGAGGTACCTCTCCTGCAGCTGCTGGGAGGAGAGGGCTCCTCCAGGTGTAGCACGCACAGGCTCAGCACCCCCAGACTCAGCACCCCCAGACTCAGCACCCCGAGGCTCAGCACCTCCAGGCTCCGCACCTCCTGGCTCAGCACCCCCAGGCTCCGCACCCCCAGACTCAGCACTCCCAGGCTCAGCACCCCCAGACGCAGCACCCCCGGGCTCAGCACCCCCAGACGCAGCACCCCCAGGCTCAGCACCCCTAGCAGGACGAGAGTCAACAGCTACCTCGACAGGCTCACCCGGGTCTACCTGGGACACACCTGAGGGAGCGGCACCCTGAGGGGGGAGGGGGTCTGGTACCTCAGCACCTGGAGCGAGGAAGAGAGGCGGGGGGGGGAGCGGGGCAGTGCGGTAGGGGAAGAGGCGGTAGTAGGGGACGGACTCGTCAAAAGTGACGTCCTGAGAGGCCAGGACACGACGCGAGGTGGGGTGGTAGAACTGCCAGCCAGGGGCGTCCGGGACAAAGCCAAGGAAGACGCAGGGGACAGCGCGACGGGAGAGCTTGTCCGCGGACGTGTCGCGGACAAAAGCTCGGGATCCCCAGACCCGAAAACGCGACGCATCGCCAGCCTCTCCCGTCCAACGCAATGTCGGAGAAGTCTCGGGCAAGGAGACACGGGGCCAGAGGTTGAGCTGATGCGCAGCGTATCGGACTGCAAACGGCCACAGAAAATGGGGGGCAGCCGCATGGCTCAAGGAGGTACGAGCGACCTCCATGACCAGACCAATGCGACGCTCAGCAACCCCATTCTGCTGTGGAGAGGCCGGAAGCGTGTACGACTGCTCAATGCCCTCCTGCTGACAGAAGGCCTCCAATAGGCTAGAGGAAAACTCCCCACCTCTGTCAGAGTGCAGACGCAGGACAGGGAAGTCAGAGCGGAAACGCTCACGGAGCTGGAGACGAGATCTGCGGATCCAAGGGATCAAGACATCAGGGACGTCACCCTTGGCGCGCAAGGGGAAGACCGTGGTGTAGCGCGAGAAGTCGTCAACAACAATCAGGAAGTACCTCTCCTGACCCTGACCACGGACGCGGGCTGGGCCCCACACGTCCATGTGGAGCGTCTGCAAGGGAGCAGTCGTCGGGGGAAAGGAGGAGGAGTGAGGAGCGGCGCGCTGCCGTCCCTCGACACAGGGAATACAGGGAGGAGCAGGCGAGTCGGGAAGGGGAGGGAGCACCCTGGGAAGACCAGCAACAAGGTCCCGTTTGTGCATAGCCCGAAGGCGCTGCACAGACGGGTGACCAAGGCGGTGGTGCCAAAGGACAGTCTCATGCGCCAGAGAGCGACACGAGCAGGGGGCGGACAGCTGACCTGACGCAGACGCAGACGCAGCTACCTGAGGGGACTCAGTGGTCAGTGTGTAAAGGTCCGACCCCGGCTCCCGAGTGAAGGTAGCCAGGTGGCGACCCGTCCGAGCACACGTGCAGTGTGTCACGCGCTCGTAGGCAGGGGTGAACTGGTGAACACCTCCGTCCTGGAGCGCACTACCTGCCACCAGGTTCGTAGAGAACGAGGGGAGGTAGAGACCTGACAGCGTGCCGGACGGGACCGCCGGACAAGGAAGGACAGTGGAGGAGGTCGCAATGACCGGACCCCCAGAGGGGTCAGCAAGGGAGACAGCAACTGGCCGAGCGAGTGGCTCAAGGACAGTGCGGTCACGAAAGAAGGAGCGAGAAGCACCTGAGTCCAGTGTGAAGGTGTGCAGTGCTGCAGTCGACTCAGTACCAGGGGGCACGGACGCACGAGCACCTAGGGCAGCGGCCTCACCAGGACCTGTGGGAGCAGACGCACTAGCACCTAGAGCGGCAGCCGGACTGGCCTGAATGCCCGGGTCGGGCGGAACACGCAAGTACTGAGCACCCTCTCCACTAATAGACATCGCATACATGGCAGTGAGAATAGCATCAAAGTCTAAAGCCCAAATATCAACACCCCTCTTTTCCAGATCAGCCCAGCGCGGCAGCTCAGTGGCAGCAGGAAACTGAGTGCGCCACGCGTCGTTAAGGCGCGCGAAGCAGCGCTGCGTGGGGTGCGGCCTCCCACACTGCTGGCCGCTGCGGTCACCTGTGCGAATGACGTACGTGCAGGTAACGCTACGCTGCGCATACCACTCACGGGCGGCCTGAAGTGTCGGGGCGGGCTGCTGACTCTGCCCTCCGCCAGTGCCTCCACGACCACCACCCCCACCGCCGCCGCCCCGGCCACCTCCACCCCTGCCGCCGCCACGACCACCTCCGCCTCCGCTGCCGCCTCCACCACCACTCCCGCCGCTGCTGTCTCCTCCCCCACTGCCGCCACCAGTCTCCCCAGCCGCGCCTCCACTCGCACCGCCTCCACCCCCACCTCCTCCGCCACCACCCCCACCCCTGCCCCCCTTGTTCCTGCGGCGCCCGCTCGAAGCAGACGCGGTCCCGACCTTCTCAGCACCAAGAAGGTCGACAGCAGCAGCAGAGGCGATAGAGGGGAGGAGGGGGGAAGGGGAACACCCCTCAAAGAACGGGGTGCGGGGGTCGCCACGAGAGGTGCCTACAGCGACGATGCTCGCCTCAGCTGCAAGCAGTTCCTTCTCGAGGAGGGCAACAGTGAGCTCAGTGGGGGAGCGAGAGAGGAAGTGGTCCCTGACTGCGCGCAGAGAGTCAGGGAGGCGGGTGACGATGTGGTAGAGAGTGATCCAGAGCGGGGGGGGTTGCTAGTGAGAAACTCGGCAGGCATAGCAGCGCGAAAGCGGGCCTCACTAGTCTTAAGGTGGGTGATGAGGTCTGCGACAGTGTGAAAGGAGGCTAGGTCAGGGAACAGGTAGGGGAGAGTGAGGCGGCCTAGCGTGGCAGAAGCGGGTGAGGAGTAGCGGGCAACTACAGCGGTGTAGAGGTCCTTAGCAGTCTTGCACTGGCCGAAGTGCTCGCGCTCGTCTAGCGGCAGGGAGTTGCGAATAGCAAAGCGAGCGTGCGCATCACGGGTCTGCCACTGGGAACGCAGAGTGCTGTCAGCAGACGAGTCAGGGGCAGCGGCATGGCCTAGGGCATGGTCGTACAGTGAGATATCTTCCTTGGCAGTGAGCTGTAGGAACAGGTGCAGGTCATCGAGCCAGGTTTCGAACTTCACTGGACGGCCCTCGGCATCGAAAGCTAGAACTGGCGGACTAGCCATAGTGACAGTAGCAGTAGTAGTAGTGTGCGCGGTAGGTAGAAAATAAACAGCAGTGAGATCGAGTGCCTCGCGGGCAGCGGCTGCAGAGGCGCACGGGCAGCAGCGGTGCACGGGGAACGGCAGTGCACGGGCAGCGGTGGCGCTCGGGAGGCAGCGGTGCGCAAGCAGCAGCGGAAGCAGCGGCGTACGAGCGGGCGACGAGCGGCTGCGGGCGGGCGGCCGCTGCGACGGCGGGCTGCGGGCCTGCGGGGCGTGCGCGAGCGGCAGCGGCTGCTGGCCTGCGGCGCACTAGCGGTAGCGGGCGACTCACGGGCGGCGGCTGCAGAGGCGCACGGGCGGCAGCGGCTTATGCGCACGGGCAGCAGCGCCGACAGCGCACGGGCGGCTGCAGCAGCGAGCGGTGCGCAAGCAGCAGCGGCAGCAGCGCACGGGTGGCAGCGGCGTCGGTGCACGGGCGGCAGCGGCGTCGGCGGACGGGCGGCTGCGGGCAACGGGCGTGCGGCAGCTGCGGCGGCGAGCTGCGGGCCTGCGGGGCCACGGCGGGGTGCGCGCGAGCGGGCGACGGGCGGCTGCAGCAGCGGGCGCGTCAGCGAGGCGCACAGGCAGCGCGCGGGCAGCGTGCGGGGCCGCGCGTAAAGAAAAACAGCCGCGCGCGTGCGGCTAGCGGGGCGCGCGCAGCGAAATCGACCGCGCGCGGGCGGGTAGCGGGATACGCGCGCTAAAAAAAAAGAGAAATCGAGTCGCGCGCGGGCGGCTGGCGGGCTGCGCGCGCGCGGTAGGTAGGAGGCGCACGAGGGCGCGTAGGCGCACGAGGCGCACAGTAGGTAGGTAGGTATGTAGGTAACGGTGGGCCCTAAGAACGGTCCTAGCGAAGGACCTGCTCTGAAACCATGTCAGTAATAACGGACTGGAATGACTGTACTAACAGAAGGATGGATACAAATAGGAAACCCTAATCCAGTGTACCCCCTAAGGTATCACCCACTACAGCCTACAATCATATAAACATATAATGTTTGACACTATTATCCTCTGCCGTTGCGTTGGATGGAGTGTCGTGCCAAGTGGGTGTAGCGCAGTTGTACTGATTTAAGAGAGCTAAGCTTACAACTGCGTGTAACTGACACGTAAGCTTTGTATACGAACTCACATTCAGTATGGGTGGGCTTGGCCAGCGGGCGTTGGTAGGCTGTGTTGATGATGGATGTGATGTTTGTAGGAACCCAACGCTCGTTGCGGTCACAACCGCGCTCACATCACACAGAGCGCATGCAACTTGTCAAGATAAACCTGCCGGTGTATGAGCCCTTTGTGAGGGTGTGTGTGTGTGTGTTTTGATTTTTTTTTTCACCGTGACCATTTCAGACTCAACACAAAGTTTGCTCCGTCAGGCAATGCAAGTGTGACCTCATCCCAAACTTGCACCTTAAGGCTGTAGCCGTCATAAGGCAATTGCGAAGCATAACAATAACAACACAACCATTAAACTGGTACCCTACAAATGGCCCCCAAGCCTGAAAAGGGACCCCCAGCCCTCCTCCCCCCTGGGGAGCCCGCTGGCCAGCACAGGACCCACCGGTCCTCCTCCCCCCTAGGGAACTCGCTGGCCAGCACAGGACCCACCGGTCCTCCTCCCCCCTGGGGAGCTCGCTGGCCAGCACAGGACCCACCGGTCCTCCTCCCCCCTGGGGAGCTCGCTGGCCAGCACAGGACCCACCGGTCCTCCCTCCCCCTGGGGAGCGCACTGGCCAGCACAGGACCCACTGGTCCTCCTCCCCCCTGGGGAACTCGCTGGCCGGCACAGGACCCACCGGTCCTCCTCCCCCCTGGGGAGCTCGCTGGCCAGCACAGGACCCACCGGTCCTCCTCCCCCCTGGGGAGCTCGCTGGCCAGCACAGGACCCACCGGTCCTCCTCCCCCCTGGGGAGCTCGCTGGCCAGCACAGGACCCACCGGTCCTCCTCCCCCCTGGGGAGCTCGCTGGCCAGCACAGGACCCACCGGTCCTCCTCCCCCCTGGGGAGCTCGCTGGCCAGCACAGGACCCACCGGTCCTCCTCCCCCCTGGGGAGCTCGCTGGCCAGCACAGGACCCACCGGTCCTTTTCCGGCTGGCACGGGGCCCCCGGTCCACTTCTTTCACGGGAGCACATTGTGCCGAATGTTTGCCGCAGTCTTTCTTGGCCGATGGTCTTTGATGGCGATCCAATGCTATGGTAATTGCCTCGCCCCGATTTACTGCGACAAAAAAACTCAGAAATAGCACGAGAGAAAATGAGACAAATAAAAACCGAACATACAAACGAGGAATAGGAAACATATGCAAAGTACCAGGTTATCCATAGACACAATTTCAGCAACAGAAGCGCATCTGGCGCAACACTGAGTATCTCGCCTTTGTGGCGATTTCGCTGTCATGCCCGCTTGTGCTGACTTCCGCCGGACGCGCCCCTGGATACTTGCGCGCCTCTGGCAATTTCGTAGCCATATGCTCCAGTGGCGATTTTGACCATTTCGGCGCCATAAGCCCCACTGGCGCCGCTGGCGATTTTGACGCCACGTGCGCCACTGGCGATGTCACCACTTGCGCCTGTGGCAATTTCGTCACCAGGCGCGCTGGTGGCGATTTCGTCACCAAGCGCGCCTGTGGCGATTGTGCCGCCCTGCGCGCCAGTGGCGATTTCGTCGCCACCAGCGCCTGTGGCGATGTCGTCGCCACCAGCGCCTGTGGCGATTTCGTCACCACGTGAGCCAGTGGTGCTTCGCCTTATTAGCCCAAAACGTGCGCGCCTGTTGTACGGACGGGTGTACCCGTAAGTCAGTTCTGAAAGCGTATTGTGCTATTTAAGCCGAGCTTGTTGCCTACTATTTCTTGAGAGAAGTAAGAGACTAAAGGAAAAAAAGGGAGCACCAGGTCTTCGGACGAGAATGAAATAAGACATTTGAAATTTCAAACGAAGACGTGGGTGGAGGCCAAATGGCCTCCACTCCTGTTATATAGTTGGCGAAGGGCGTCTAGCACTTCGCCGTTGCCATTGCTGCATTACAAGCAGCTTCGCTTTCAAAATACACATTTTTAGAAAGTGTTACACACTTTCAAAAAACTACATGTTGCGGTAGGGGCAATAACTAGGGTAGGGGTAACTAATGGGAACAGCAGGCTGCGCTGCGCGTGTACGATAGGTGCGAGTTGGCGAGGTGAGAACAAGCGAGGTGAGCGGAAGCGTGTTTTGGGGTGGAAGGTCGCTTTACCGTACGCGTTATTGAGCTCCATCTTGTGGGATCAGCTCACACAACCCTTCGGAATGTACATTCTGCTAAAGCTTGTCTAATCTCCTTACCGGTGTACAATATTGATGAACACTGGTGTACACGGTACGAATCGATTCCTGATTCGTTGGAGTTATCACACATTACCGCTTTGGAACGCAACAAACCAAACTAGTCTGTGCTTCAAGAGTTTCAGCACTCCTTGGTCAGAGGATTGCAATCTTCTTCTCATACACCACATCTCACCACTCAAAACCACTCCTCGCCCACCATCCAATACCATTCACCTCACCACCACCACCCTCCCTCATGAATATTGCCTCCAAATTTGAGTCCCCTCCCCTCCACCTTGGCGTTCTGTTGGCGTCATCACCTCCGCATAAAACCACAGATCAGCGCACTTGTCTTACTCCCTTGTCTGCATTCCAAAGCCCATCGTCGAGCCATCAAGTACCTGCACATCCTGCTCTCTCTGCGACCGACCAAGAATGAAAGCTTGCGACGAGGGACGCAAGGTCCTTTGTCGGTCCGTCTGCTCAATGGACGGCGACAGACTTGACGGTGAGCAGCTTCATCGCGACACGTACGACGGAACCCGTCTCCACAACCGGCAGCTAGACCGTTCCGCACCTATACATTGCTAATTAGCCGCCGCCAATTCCACGTTGAAGAGACTATGCAGAGAGTGACTTTCCCGAGACGGTCCAGATTGGTCCGAATGAGCCGCCCGACGAGAGCAGACTGACCTGATTGGCCATCGATCGGGTCCCGAGTCCCGACGCGAGAGCGAATCGAGATCTCGACTAGAATAGATACGACATCCGAAGTTTCGTGGTCTGTTGTTGCACCATCGCTCAGTGCATCAACCTGTGTGGTGGTTCTGGCCGACGACTGTGCTACTGCGCTCTACCTGTCGCGTAGGCACCGGGACCTACAGCAGTACTGTACAGAAGCACCCGCGCTGCAGGCATGCGGCGACAAACCATGGGCGGTAAGACGAGATGACCTTTGAGTTGACCCAAAAGTCTACCTGTCGCGTAGGCACCCGGAACTACAGTAGCACTGTACAGTAGCACCGCGCTGTAGACATGCGGCGACAAGCAATGGGCGGTAATGCTCCCCGGTGAGCGTTCCTTCCCTCGCTGCCCAAATCCGCTCGGAAATCCCCGCGTTTAGCGATCCCGTGGCGCGGTGCTACGTGGCTCTGCGCGTGGCGTTCGTACTACGCCGCCGCCTGTTCGTGGCGATGCGTCCTTGCTCTTCGTGCTTCAGTCGGCCCTGGCGTTCAAATCCAACCGTCCTTTGCGTCTCAATGCTTCTGATGGCTGGAATTCGTGGAAGCTTCGAGGAACGGGTCCACAAGTGCCAACTAGACGGTCTTTGAGATATAAAATCGACCAGATCTGCGCTCATCAGTCGATCAATCATCGAGCACAGTTCTTCTGGAGTTGATTTCGGAGTCATTTGACCTCCGTTCAAGGCAGACAGAGTCGGTAACGTCACTACCAGTCCCCTTAGCTCCTATCTCCTACAAGCCAACGGTCTGTTCCGGCTCCCCGCTGACCAGACTCTTCCTCTGCATTCCCCGAAAAGCATCACAAAACTCTCACCCAGGAAGCGGTTTGCTCGCCATGGCTGCGACTTCTCGAGCCGCCTCCCACCTCCTCCCGTTCCTCCTCCTCCTCCTCCTCGCTACGTCCGCGTCTGCTGCGCGCCGCCCGCCGCCAACCAAGGCGCAGATCAAGGCGGAGGTTTCGCGGATGGCAAAGCGGCTGCTGCAGCGCTACCCGCAGTATTCCAAGTTCTCAAAGGACTTCAACAAATACGTCAACCTCGCAAGTCAGTTCTGCTCCCTGCCTCTTCCCCCCTGCTCCCTCCTCCCTGCTTCCTCCTCCCTGCCTCATCCTCCCTGCCTCATCCTCCCTGCCTCATCCTCCCTGCCTCATCCTCCCTGCCTCATCCTCCCTGCCTCATCCTCCCTGCCTCATCCTCCCTGCCTCATCCTCCCTGCCTCATCCTCCCTGCCTCATCCTCCCTGCCTCATCCTCCCTGCCTCATCGTCCCTCGCTCATCGTCCCTCGCTCATCGTCCCTCGCTCATCGTCCCTCGCTCATCGTCCCTCGCTCATCGTCCCTCGCTCATCGTCCCTCGCTCATCCTCCCTGCCTCATCCTCCCTCGCTCATCGTCCCTGCCTCATCCTCCCTCGCTCATCGTCCCTCGCTCATCGTCCCTCGCTCATCGTCCCTCGCTCATCGTCCCTCGCTCATCGTCCCTCGCTCATCCTCCCTCGCTCATCGTCCCTCGCTCATCGTCCCTCGCTCATCGTCCCTCGCACATCGTCCCTCGCTCATCGTCCCTCGCTCATCGTCCCTCGCTCATCCTCCCTCGCTCATCGTCCCTCGCTCATCGTCCCTCGCTCATCCTCCCTCGCTCATCCTCCCTCGCTCATCGTCCCTCGCTCATCGTCCCTCGCTCATCGTCCCTCGCTCATCGTCCCTCGCTCATCGTCCCTCGCTCATCGTCCCTCGCTCATCGTCCCTCGCTCATCGTCCCTCGCTCATCGTCCCTCGCTCATCGTCCCTCGCTCATCGTCCCTCGCTCATCGTCCCTCGCTCATCGTCCCTCGCTCATCGTCCCTCGCTCATCGTCCCTCGCTCATCGTCCCTCGCTCATCGTCCCTCGCTCATCGTCCCTCGCTCATCGTCCCTCGCTCATCGTCCCTCGCTCATCGTCCCTCGCTCATCGTCCCTCGCTCATCGTCCCTCGCTCATCGTCCCTCGCTCATCGTCCCTCGCTCATCGTCCCTCGCTCATCGTCCCTCGCTCATCGTCCCTCGCTCATCGTCCCTCGCTCATCGTCCCTCGCTCATCGTCCCTGCATCACTCTCCCTGTTTCATCCTGCACTTGTCGCTCCAGGATGATGGATTTTCTTCCTGCTTTCCCTCCTTTTCTTACCCTTCATGTGCCCTCCAGTCACATTCACCTGCTTGGTTCTTTTGCCGTTCCAGTAAAACCGACTCCCTTGCTCCCTCCCTTCCTTTCCAATCCCAATCACAACCCCTTCCTCGCTCTCTCCCCTCCAGTGAACTCCAAGTACAACTTTTCAGCACTTGCTGATGCCACCCTCCTAATCTTAGTCAACTCAAAATGTCCAACCCCAACCTCAACCCGTTCCCCTTCCCCTTCCCCTTCCCCTTCCCCTTCCCCTTCACCTTTCCCCTTTCCCATTTCCCACTTTCCTCCCCTCCAGTGAACTCCAAGTACAACTTCTCAGCACTTGCTGACGCCACCCTCCTCATTCCCAGCAACACAGCGGCAGAGGCGCTTTCCAAGAGGCTTCCTCTCACGTCCAAGAACATTCCCCGGGCCTACAACATCACAGCCTACCACATCATCGCAAAACGTTTCATCCTGCCCAAGATCAAATCCATGCGGGCAGGCCAGCCGCTGCCGACTCAGCTGCGACAGGCTCTCTACAAGCTGACGGGCAGGAACGGCAGTGTGGTGCTGTTTGGGACGTACCCTAGCACTAGAGCCCGGGGGATTGTAACGACCAGGGTGGTGATTCCGGGCATGTACGTTGGGCCGTACTTCATTGCCCACAGCGTGGACCGCGTGCTGCTGCCTCGAGGCACCCGCGTGTGAAAGGTTATCACCGTGCTGCTGGGTGTGGAAGGGAGGGGGGGCTGGGGTGGCTGCATGGAACAGGGTGGTTATTCCGGGCATGTACATTGGGCCGTTCTTCATTGCCCATGGTGTGGACCGTGTGTTTCTGCGTCAGGGGAGATACTCTGTAGGAGGCCGGATCAGTTGTGTAACTGGGGAAAGTGCTTGCAGGGTGCCAGCTTGAGTAGGGAGCGCTGTACAGACATTGTTCGTAATGATATAGCATTTGGGGCTTGAGTAATAGTGGTTTCAGCAACAAATAGGGTCCTGTGATTATCAAAGCTCACATCCATTGAATCAAATGATGCACATTTCGTTGGTAGACTAAACTAATAGACTGATCAAGCTCTATAGCGAAGCAGAGACAAGTACGGTATCGGTACCACCTACAACGTCTACACGCACAATCACGACAGCGATAAAATCTCAATGAATTAGAAAGACCTAGTCCTAGGTAAAAATAGCTAAATGCGGTAGTTTCCATCTGCTCTCTACTCTGACTGCTGCCACTACACACTAGGGAATGGAACTAAACAATGCCTAGCTGCACGACCATCACACGGTGAGCACGTGGAAGAGGAGGCAGCGGCGGGGCTCAGGGAACTGCTTGTTACCATCGCCCTGGTTGAGGTTGATGACGTCACCATTGGGTGCCTTGAGCTGCACGCTGGTGAGCGGCAGGCGCACACAGCACCCCTTGAAGGCCGACGCTGGCAGGTTCTTCTGAAACGTGCGCGCATACACCTTGGCCGGCTGTGGGGGAAGGGGAGGGGGAGGGGGGAGGGGAGGGGTTGGATGTGGGAGGGAAGTGGGTGGGGAGGGGCTTTTGGGGAGAGCATTTCAGAATGCCTTGAGGGCACATTCCTGTTGTGTGTTAAAAACAGAAAATCAGATCGTGTTGCTGACGTGACTTGTTAGAAATTGTTATGGCAGGAAGTAGAGGTTGGCAGGGGAGATGGACGGATGGCGAAAGCAGATACATGAGCACGGGGTATCGGGGAGGGGGTGTCTGCGAAGTAAAGGGAGGCGGGATTCGTAACGGAGCAGTGGTGGTGGGAAGGAGGGAGAATTATGGATGGGGGAGGGGGGGAAAGGGGACGAGGTAAAAGGGTTTGCATGAGAGCAAGTGAGGGGGAGGTGGTGATGGTGTGGGATTGAATTTGGAGAGAAGAGGGGTGAGGGGTGAGGGGTGGAGAAGAGAGACGACTCACCTGTCCAGTCGCATAGAACTGATCGCCAGCATGCGCCACAGTTTTCGCCAGCTTCGCCGCCTCGCACTTGCAGTACTTCGCCGGGCCCGTTGCGTCAATCTCCACCTGGTAACCACCCTTCTTCGCCTTCTTGTCGCCAAGGATTTCGCCAGCGTCAGGCGAAACGCCGGTGGCGATGGCGAGGCTCACGGGACGGTCGCCGTTCTGCTGGGAGAGGACGAGCGCGCCGCCGGAGACGACGGGGAAGCGAAGCGAGGGCAGCCCGAGCGGACCAAGCAGATCGAAGTAAAAATCGCAGGCGGGGAGAGGGCCGAAATCAAGGCAGATTTTCGAAGCGTCGTCGAATAGGAGCCCGCCAGGAGCTTGCGCGATGGTGCTGGCCAACGTGGCGGCTGCTGATTGGACGGCGCCGGCCATGGCTCCTGCTGCTGCGCCCAGGGCTGCAGCGGGGTCGAATAGGGGGATTTGCAGGAGAGCGCGACGCGGTCCTTCACGGTGAAAAGCAGTGGAGGACAGCTATGAGGATGCTTGTAACGCGGATAGCCATGTTTCTAAGAAGGTCGGAGAGTGTTGGGCTGCTAGATGAAAGAAGGATCTTTTAGGTGCTGTATGGAACGGGATGATATTAAGCGTTTGGCAGGAGGTGTTAAATAGTTGGCGCAACGGCGAGTCGCGTTGCCTTGACTGAGCTGGCACAGCAGCTGCTTCAGGTAGAGCGGCATGCATGCGTGCCCCTTCCATTCGGCGACGTCGCGAATACTCAATCCAGCGCGACGCAGAATCGAGTCGCACGAGGTGGCGGACGTCTCCGTCTTTCGAGTCAAAGTGGCGAACCGACGCGCGAGCGCCCCCAAACCTAGTCGAGACTCGAGTGTCGAAAATGGGGCTGCTTGTGTGAGAAATTTTATTAGGATGACGGGGTGACAGGCCTTTCAGGAACTTCGGGGACTCCAATCGCGAGGGAGCTGGGGCTATCGGGGATCCTGGCGTGGGGAAAGAATGGGGAAGAGTGGGGAATCTCCGCGATTTGGGAAAACATGGGCCAAAAAAAAAGGGTAGGGGGAGGGATCTAGAAAGGGTCTGGGTTGGACATTCTGGCGGCACACCCGTCATTTGGGGGAGTGGAAGGATGCGCACTTGCAATCTTGACCGTTGATAAATTCATTTCTGACAGCTGACTGTCCGATGACAGCATAAGTGCAAATAGACCAGCTCGATTTCAAAGGTGAGCACGATCGACGTCGCGTGACATGTTCGCATGCAATTTGACAGAATACACAAGGTGATGTACATTATGTAAATATCCATCCATGGCCAATAATTATAAGCTGAAAATGCCCATTAAAAAGTCTACGCATTGCACGAAAGCAACGATCATGGCAGAAAGTGGCTTCAACAGAAAATTATTATCACTGATAAATATTTGCCTGCTTTTTGGGGCTCTTTGGGTTACGTATCATATAAATTTCAAAGCATACAGTCATAACATTCTATGTCTGCTACGTAAGCAATGATAAACAGCTCGATAGTGTAACTTTTTGTTTGCTTGATCATCAATCCCTCGAACCGATCTGAAAACCAGATGTGTCAGGCAAAAGTTTTGCAATTGGTCTATTGATGACTCAGCTGACGGCGAAAAACAGTCAGACTCCCAGTTGTGCTTGGCGCGCTAAGCCCAATATCTAATTATCCTCTGCGGGATGGCGTGGCACTCCGTGATCAGGGCTGGCTCATTCATCGCCGAAGACGGCTGGGAGCGCCAGGCGCGCATCAAGCCTTGGGGGTTGCTGATGTGGTTCCAGCCAGGCCTGTCGATTCAAGGGCATATGCCCTTAATGCCCTGAACATTAAGGGCTAGTTTCGCTCCAGCTCCAATGCGTCAAGTTTTAGATTCGCACTCCACCCTTGCCACTAAGTGCTTCGTTCGACCCTTCCCCGGATGCGTTAAGGGACGAAACCAGGCCTTCCCCTTTATCTAAGTTTTGGTTTCCGAACGTATGATCCCCCCCCCCCCCCCAGGCTGCCAGAGACACCCCCCCCCCCCCACCCTCTTTCTCCTTAGCCTGCACGAGAGCGCGCCAAGTGGATTTTTCCCTTAGCGTTTTCTAGCCAATCTCGTGTGTGTAGAGTATCTCAGTCAGCCTTGGAGCACCCGAACATTCCCTTAGGACGCAGTGCAGATCGGCCCGATCTGAGTGCGATTGCGTCAGATTGGGGCATCGACCATTTCCGAGAAGCCGCAAGGGGTATTTTGAGGCAATCGCATGCAATCGGGGGCAATCTGTCGATTGCAATCGGCAATTCGATCAACTGCAATCGATCATCCCGATCTGACGCAATCTCTTGCGATCGATTGCAATCGACAGATTGCGTCAGATCGTGGTGCATGGCGACGGTTGCGAACGGTAACCTACCCTGACGAAGTTCGAAACTGCTCGCAGCACCATCGGATATCGTGATATTGCAGCATTGAAGATTCGGGACCAAAAAGAGGCTACATTGTAATTGCGAGATACAGATTTTTCGCGAGGTGTCGCCAACTTTGCAAGGAAGGAACGGGTGAATAGCCTAGAGCCGGCGCGGCTGATTCTCACTTACTTCCCCGAAATTCATTGTCTGATCGCGCGGCTCGAGACGCAATCGACAGATTGCCTCAGATCGGGGCAATCTCACCCAATCAGATCCAACCCGACCCGATCGTCCGATCTGATGCGATCATCTCCCGATCTGCATCGCGTCCTTAGCGTCCAATACATGCCCGGATTTCAAGTTTTCACTTTTGGGTTTGCCCGTGACCGTTAAGGGCGCCAAAACGCTCACCTACACCCAACCAAGGGTCAGATGGGGAGGAGCTGGGGAGTGCAAGTATGACAGGCCTGGTTCCAGCCCAGTGGCGTGCCCGCGTACGGTACCGTGTTGTGCCGCCGACTCTTCACTTGTTAGTTGGGTTTTCTGTGGGAGACGTGCTTCCCTACCTACCCAACCCCGCAACAAGTGGTGGATAGACGTGGTCCGAGCAAACTTCAACAACTGAGAACGCAGCGCATCACCTCAGAATTTGTGAGCAGAGCAGAGCTCTCGTCGATCAACCAGATACTCCCGAGACGGATTCACACGATTCCACAGCATTCGACCCACTTCCAAGGTCCTGGTTTTCAGTTTTCCTGGATTTCCGTTTTCCCCTCCATCCATTTTCAAGGTCCACGTCGCTCACTTCAACTTCGATTGATCTGACAGCTATTCTGTATCTCCTCTGCATATAAAAACTGGGTCTTATCACCGGATAATCATCGCTTAATTGCACACTGAATCCGTCACGATGAAGTCGTCCTGGATCAAGGCCAGAGCTGCTCTCTTGCCTCTAAGAACTGGTCTTCACCGTTGGAACAGCAACGCATCTTTGATCATGCCGCCTCACAACACGGCCGTTCGACTTTGCTCGTCCCATCGCCCAGTCCTCAGACCAGAATCATCGTCTTGTGCACTCTCACTCGCATCGTCGCACACCTCGTCGCACAGCCCTCCGTGCCGCTTATCTTGCGATGCGTCGACGAGATCCTTATCCGCCAACCGTCCAACCCTCTGCACGCGACAGCCCGTCGCACGGACCCGATCGTCGCACGCGGTCTCGCGAGCAGGCCGCCTCGCAGCTACTCTCACCACCTCCTTCCTCCATCCCGCCAGCGCAGGCGTCGCGGTCCCCCCCCTCACTTGCCGACCACCCAAACGGCAACTGACCGTTGCCAGCGGCGCCGCCAGCGCGGGACAACCAGGCGTACCTCAGCAGCCACACCGAGCATCAACGGAAACGTCTCTCGCGTCGGGCAACGGCAGCGTTTCGCATTTTTCCACATCGATCCACGAGGAAGTGGAGGGAAGCATTTGGCAGGGAGGGAAGACGCTGCGCGGGGCTGTCGATGTGGAGGAGGAAGTGGTGGTGGCGGGGGACGGTGCGGCGGCGGGCAGGGTGCAGCAGGGCTACGCGCAGCTGGAACCCACCCCCATGGTGCAGGAGGCGTGGGACCTCCTCAACGCCTCCGTCGTCCATTATTACAACCAACCCGTACGCGCCTCCGCTCCCTTCCCCTCCTCGCCTCCTCTCTCACCTCCGTAACTCTTCTTCCCTCTCCCCTTCCTCTTTCCTTTTCTCTTCCCTCTCCTTTCTCCCGTTGCCCTCTTCCGTCATTCGCCGACTCTTCCGTCATCACCACGTGGGCACAGTAACGGCAGTGGATCCCACGTCAACAGCAGCGCTCAACTGCGATCAGGTTTCCATCCCACAACTCTCTCCTCTCTCGCATCTCCCACCCTCCTCGCCCCATCCCACTACCAGGTGGGAACAGTAGCAGCGGCGGATCCCACATCAACGGCGGCGCTCAACTACGACCAGGTGTTCATCCGCGACTTCATCCCCTCCGCGCTCGCCTTCATGCTGTCGGGCCACCACGAGATCGTTCGCAACTTCCTCCTCTACACGCTGCAGCTACAGGTCCGTTTAGCCCATCCAAACATTGCCGAATCCTTCTTTTCTTCTCTTCAAACTCCACGTCACAATCATCCCCACTGGCATTCCCCATCCTCGCCCATGTTTCACACTCGCCGCTCGCGTCCCCTAACACTGCTATTGCGTTACTAGACTTTCTTAAACGATTCTGTGTTTTACTGGCAGTGCCCATGCGTTTCGAGAATGCTCACAACAATTATGCCTTTTCCCTGCACTGCCCATGCTCCCACCAGAGCTGGGAAAAGACAGTGGACGCGCACAGGCCAGGCGAGGGGCTCATGCCGGCCAGCTTCAAGGTCACGCAGACTCCCATGGAGGGCAGCGCTGGGGGCGGGGTGGCCTACGAGGAGCACCTGGACCCTGACTTCGGGGAATCCGCCATTGGCCGCGTGGCTCCTGTTGACTCTGGTGGGTGCCTGGGGCTGTGGTAACCATTGGAATGTGGTTACACCTGTTTCTCCCCCCCTCTCCCATCCATGTGTCTTCTGGGCTCCTACTTGTCCTGCGCTCCCGCCCTCCGCCCTCTAATCACATCTCCATCTTGAGCTCGTTTTTCTGCATCCGTCATTTCGTAACCCCCGCCACTCCCCCCATTTCTTCCTCCACCCGTCTCCCCACCTTTCCCCCCAGGCCTGTGGTGGATTCAGCTACTGCAAGCATACGGGCGGTGCACGGGTGACGTATCGTTGCAGCATCGGGTGGACGTGCAGACGGGCATCAAGCTCATTCTCAAGGTCTGCCTGGCGGATCACTTCGACATGTTCCCCACGCTCATCACCACCGATGGCTCCTGCATGATCGACCGGCGGCTTGGTATACATGGCCACCCGCTGGAGATCCAGGTGAGCCGCTCAGTAGACGCACAAGGTGAGTGCGGGCCATTCCCGCGAGGTCTAAGTGAGCCCTGTGCTCCGTATATGAGGTGGTTCATGAGGTGGAAAGGTGTGCCTGGCGGACCATTTCGACATGTTCCCCACGCTATCACCACTGCTGGCTCCTGCATGATTGACAGGCGATTGGACATCCACGGCTATACTCTTGAGATTCAGGTGAGCTCCTCAGTAGGCATAGAGGGTGAGTGTGAGCTGGATGCTCCATATGATAAAGTTGCGGATAAGGCGATAAGGTCTGCCTGGCGGATCCCTTTGACATGTTCCCCACGCTCATCACCACCGACGGCTCCTGCATGATTGACAGGCGCCTGGGCATTCACAGCCATCTGCTGGGAATGCAGGTGAAGCCCCTCAGCAATGACTTGGCTGCTCATCACATTGCCACATTCCCCTGCACTTGCACGCTTGCATGCTGCTCACCGCCCCGGCGTCCCTCAACACCCCTTCCACTGCCTCCTAAGCCCAGACTTCCATTCAATTCACATTCCCATGCACTCCAATTGCTGATTTATGGCGCCGGCAGCCGCGACCTCATCCGTGCTCTGCTCAGTGCTTACCCGCTTTGCTACAACCATGCCTCGCCTACGCCTTCTGTACTCAACACCCCTCCCATCACCTGCGAAATCAACCCCCTTTCTCTCCCCTCCATCCCGGTCTCTCCTATATGGCGCCCTGAGAGCAGCGCGGGACATGCTCATTCCAGAGGGGGACAGCATCGACCTCATCCGCGCATGCTCAGTGCTCTCAAGCTTTGCCACCACCACGACCACAGCTCAGTGCCTCTTCTACTGCATTTGACCCCCTCTCCCCTTCCCGCCATGCAGTCTCTCGTATACGGCGCCCTGAGGGCAGCGCGAGACATGCTCATCCCGGAGGGCGACAGCATCGACCTCATGCACACCCTGCCAATGCTCACCCTGCGAACCCAACCCTCTCCCCCACCCCAATCCCCTGCAGTCTCTCCTATACGGCGCCCTGAGGGCAGCGCGAGACATGCTCATCCCGGAGGACGACAGCATCGACCTCATGCACACCCTGCCAATGCACACCCTGCCAATGCTCACCCTGCGAACCCAACCCTCTCCCCCACCCCAATCCCCTGCAGTCTCTCCTATACGGCGCCCTGAGGGCAGCGCGAGACATGCTCATCCCGGAGGACGACAGCATCGACCTCATGCACACCCTGCCAATGCTCACCCTGCGAACCCAACCCTCTCCCCCACCCCAATCCCCTGCAGTCTCTCCTATACGGCGCCCTGAGGGCAGCGCGAGACATGCTCATCCCGGAGGGCGACAGCATCGACCTCATCAGAGCAGTGAACGCGCGGCTCACGGCCCTGGCCTTCCACATCCGCCGCTACTACTGGCTCGACCTGCCCGCGCTCAACACCGTCTACCGCTTCAAAACCGAAGAATACTCCCACGACGCCGTCAACAAGTTCAACATCTACCCGGATCAGATCCCCCCGTGGCTCATGGACTGGATTCCGGACCGCGGCGGGTACTTTGTGGGGAATGTGCAGCCGGCGCATATGGATTTCCGGTGGTTTGCGCTGGGGAATCTGTGGGCGATTGTGAGTAGCCTGGCGTCGCACCAGCAGGCGGAGGCGATTTTGGATCTGGTGGAGGAGAAGTGGGACGACCTGGTGGGCGGCATGCCCATGAAGATCTGCTTCCCTGCGCTGGAGAATGGCGAGTGGCGGATTATTACTGGCGCGGACCCCAAGAACACGTGAGTCAACGGGGGATGGGGAGGGGTGGGAAGTGTGATGGGGGGTTAGGGAAGTGGGAGGAGCTGGTGGGCGGCATGCGGATGGGCATTTGTTTTCCTGCGCTAGAGAACGGCGAGTGGCGCATTATCACTGGCTACCATGCGGACGGATCGGCGCTTGCAGTGTTTGGGGCATACTTGCTGTGCCATGCCACAACGGTGTGCCGCGGATCCCCTTGCTGCATGGTTGTGTGTGCCTGTGTCATTCTCTCCATTCCCTTCCCAACAAACCCGCCTGCCCCTTCATCTGAACCCCTCCCCACTTCTACAGAGCATGGTCATACCACAACGGGGGGTCATGGCCGGTGCTGCTATGGCCGTTCACAGCAGCGTGCATCAAGATGCCCCCCCCTTTGAGACGCCCCAATAATTTCCCTCTCCTTCCCCCTTCTCCTACAGAGCATGGTCGTACCACAATGGAGGCTCATGGCCGGTGCTGCTGTGGCCGCTGACAGCAGCGTGCATCAAGATGGGTCGCCCCCACCTGGCACAGCGCGCTGTGGAAGTGGCTGAGAGGCGCCTGCAGGCCGACCGCTGGCCCGAATACTATGACACCAGGTACTGTGCGGTGAGGTGCAGTGCGGTGACACAAGGTACTGTGTGGTGAGACGTGGTGCTGAAAGGTGACACGAGGTGCTGTGCAGTGACATGAGATGCTCTGTTGTGTCACGGCACTGTGATGTGACACACTGTGCTGCACAGTATATGGATCAAAGCCTACTTTCCAACAGCATAAGGTATTTTGTCATCCAATACAACACTTGTGTGACATCTAAACGCTCACCCATCCATATCCACCCACCTGTATTTACCCATCCTCAACCCCAATGGGTCCATGCAGGAGAGGGCGGTTCATAGGCAAGCAGGCGAGGCTGCACCAGACGTGGAGCATAGCGGGGTACCTCACAGCCAAGCTGCTGCTCGCCAACCCCCACGCCGTTTCCCTCATAGCAGCAGATGAGGACTGCGACATCATCAATGCTTCCACCACCCTCCTCGCCTCCAACCCCCGCCGCCGCCGCCACCGCCCCAACCCACTGCCCTCGCCACTCTTCTGAAGCGGGTTTCTTGGAGAGTGGCGCTGTATGTATGGAAAGCGTTCCATCTCCCTCATAGCAGCGGAAGAGGTCTGCCACATCATCAACTCCACCACCTTCCTCGCCTTCAACCCCCACCGCCGCCACCACCCCAACCCGCTGCCCTCGCCGCTCTTCTAAAGAGGGTTCCTTGGAGTGTGGCGCTGTTTCTTATGGAAGGCACGCCGTCTCGCTCATAGCAGCCGATGAGGGCTGTGACATCATCAACGCCTCTACCACTTTCCTCGCCTCCAACCCCACCGCTTCCACCGCCCCAACCCACTACCCTCTCTGCTCTTCTGAAGCATTTTGAGGCGCCTCAAAGGTCGCTTCCCTTGCTGCTCTTCTGGAGAGGTTTTCTTGGGGGTGTGGCGCACTGTACTTATGGAAAGTACCGTAGTTGCGGGATTGTACAGTTGGCATTTTTCCAAGCATCTGCACCACGGTTTTGGACAGTTGTGCTTATATTCCTTTTATTGTTCTCGTGTTACGTGGCGTGCTTCTGTCCAGCCCTCTAGCCAATGCATGTGCTGGGTGAAACATGTGATGTTGCTCTTGTCTTTGTTCTGAAATACTTGTGCGAATGGAACCTCCTACGGTATTGATGCTAATTGTTGAGAACGCAATTCAGGGCCTAGAACATTCATGGACCATATTCGACGGTCCATGCTTTCAGTGGTAGTTTGTGAGCAATGAATGTGAAAGCTCACTTCTTGAAACACAGGGGCTAACTCATAGACTCAGTTGAGATTCTAGCTGCCATTTCTTCCTACGACAAACTCACAACTAGTCTGCCAGATCCTGACTGCCAAGTCCAATGAATACAGAGCAAAAGTTTCCTTACTCTTGTTATGGAAGAACAGAGAGAATTCTTGCTTTACTTTAGGCAACTTGATAAACACATAATGATAGATTATGATACAAGCCTACACAATCTGCATAACACTCCAGTGAAAACAGCTGGAGATACATACCATATACTGGAACTACGATATCCTATGTGGATAAGCAGAGGGTAACAAAAAGGCGTGAGACCACTTCACTTCCAATTCTCAAGGCCTCTTGGAGGCCTTGCCACTGCTGACTTGCTCGGGCTGGCTGAATCCCAGCCCATTCAGACTCCCTTTCTCCCCCAGTATCATGCGTTGCATCCTCAACAAGAATGATCACAGCAGCACATCCGCTTCCTCCCTTCTCCACGATCTCACTGCCACCACCCTCCTGCTGCTGCCAGGTTTCGGAATCAGAGATGGCAGCAGCCTTGCTTTAGCTCCTCCAATCCTCGTCTCTGGCTTCTTGACTCCAGTTGATCCCCACATCCGTGCAATCATTCTCGCCAGTGTAGCCATGGCTTCCGAGCTCAACACAGTGCTGCTCGCAGCACTGCTGTTTGCCATGCTGCTGCAGTCGCCTGGAGCATCCTCACAGCACATGGTGTCACTCACGCTGGTAGCTGTAGTCCTCAACTGGGTCCGAGTGTTGGTGCAGCTGCTGTCACCAACACTGTGAATTTCTTCAGCGTCGCTGCAGACAACTTCAGTGATGGCATCAAGGCACCTGCTTTCTTCGATGGAGTCATTGCAGCTCACGTCACTGACGTCACTACAGCTAACGTCACTGATGTCACTGCAGCCAACGTCGCTGACGTCACTGTAGCTAATGTCATTGGTGCTGGTTGAGCTGAGAGGGACCATGGAGTTGATCTCCAAGGTGGGTGTGCAGGTAACGTCACTGCAGGTGCTGCTCTGCTCAGATTCGTCCTGCACGTCAGCAGGCGATCTTGAGGAGGTCAGCTGCACATGCACTGGCGTCCGCCTGCTTCCACTCTGGAGCTTCCAGAAGGCAAGAGCTTCAGAATACGAAGGATAGTCGGAAACAGCCATCGGAGACTGCTGGAATATAGTGGTGAGGAAAACTAGCAGAAAGTTCTGAGTACAGAGTTGAGCTGGAGCGATCACGAAAGTTGAAGCTGTCAGAACAGGATAGCTGAAGAGGGCTTGAACAAACTGAACCAACTGAAGAACTGAAAATGGATGTGCTGGGTTTGTGCTTTTCTATGTGAGGGTGGAGGAAGAAGGCATGGGAAGGGAGGTGTGTGGGAAGATGTGTTCGGGCAGAATAAGGGTTTGTGAAATTCTTCCTGAGCGGCTCCGACATTGTGCAATCTACGCTGGCCATGCTGTCCGACGACGTTCCAAGTGAATCCGTTGGTGAAACGACTTCTGCGGAGGCTGGGCTTCGGGTTTGCGATCCGGGAACCATCTCTTTCGCGGCAAACAAGAAAAATTTCCCCACCCTCTGGTTTCCTGCCCACCCCACTTCCCTGAGACAGCGGGGCTGCCCGGGACAGATTACACGGTTTGCTGAGCACAAGCGGGAACGACTCCACCTCAAATGTCGAAAACTTTGTACCTACCCGAAATGTGTGGGGAGGTGACATGCCAGAGCCAGCGAGAAAAACTCGCAGAGGCGGAAACTCGCCACCCCCAGCTTCATTGTCTCCTCCGTCCGCTGCGACAGCGCGGCTGCCTGGGACAAATCATGCGAATTCGATGAGCACAAACTGGAAAGGTTTCTCCTCAAATCTCCAAGGTCAAATCTGATCCGAAATGCATGGGAATGGTAAACATGACATGCCGAGCCAATGAGACAAAGCTGACAAAGCTGACAAAGCTGGTAACCCTGTAAGGATCTACTGTATGTAGTCCGCCCACATTGCATCAGTCCCTTCATGACTGTTCACATTGAACCGAACATGTTGAGTTCGACAACAAAGGGTTTTTGGTTGTGTTTGTTTTTGTAGAAAACGAATTGGTGAATTTTAACGCATCATGAGAAGAAGAACATATATGTGTGGCTGAACTCTTGAGGTTGCAGCACTCCAAAACTGAGGCCAGGGTTAGCCAACCTTGCAAAGCTAGCAAGTAGCCTCATGTTGCACATACGGGCCAGGCTGGAACAACTCCTCACGTGGCAGCATATGGCACACCATCAGAGCCAGCAAGGCGAGCATGGGATGAATGGCATGTGGCAATGCCAATTGTGACCAAAATTCATTGTGATGAGTGTGGTGGAGTATGGACATGTCATGGTTAGCATGGCATGGGGAGGGAGGGTGGGGAGGCAGAAGAGAGCAATAAGCGCAGAGTAACCACATACAACCACACACAAGCGTAGAGACACGAGGGAACGCATGCCATGATCTGCATCTGCCAGTGCCATGGATACCTGATTGCTACCTGATCGCTACCTGATTGCCCCCATGCGAACTGCAACGGATCACCTGCGTGCTGCTGTTGCGGTTGGGCGTGGCGAAGGGCGCCATTCTGACGAAGGGCGATCGCACTTGCTGCGCCCCCCCCCCATTGCTCCGCCTTGCGACTCTCCCTCGGCCCGAACCTGGAGGGGAGAGGAGGGGAGAGGAGGGGAGAGGAGGGGAGAGGAGGGGAGAGGAGGGGAGAGGAGGGGAGAGGAGGGGAGAGGAGGGGAGAGGAGGGGAGAGGAGGGGAGAGGAGGGGAGAGGAGGGGAGAGGAGGGGAGAGGAGGGGAGAGGAGGGGAGAGGAGGG